>JAJGRW010000413.1:1571007-1652391 GCA_025461045.1 Carex parvula | reverse complement strand
TTCATGTATTGACCTAAACCCCTAGAAAGAGAACTACTCTCTCTTGGAGAGATCCATAACAAAGTTTGGCAAAAACAATAAGAAATGAAGTAAAGAAATGATTACACTCTTTCTTAGATCCAAAATCTAGATCTTGCCGACTCCTTGCTCGAATATTCTTCTTCTCCTTCCTTGAAAAGCCTTCGAAACTTCGAGAATTTCTGCAGATCTCTCTCTCTCTCTCTCAATTTGTGGAAAATGGATATGTAATAATGGATGATTTCTCCTATGGCCTCCTTAGCCTTATATAACATTTTCTGAACTTGGAGATCAAGTCGTTTTATTTTCGGCGCCCACTAAGCCTACTAACTTCTATATTTCTAATTCTGTGATTATGAACTTGGAGACCAAGTTATTCTAATTTTGGCGCCCACTAAACCCACTAACTTTCCATATTTAGCAGTTTTTCAGGCTGATGCGGCCATTGATGCAGCTGTACAGAATTATACATTCCGAATTTGGATTTGTTTCCTTCATGAAAGTTGTAGATTTCTTTGTCCTGGTTCCGTCAAGCTTTGAATAACCCAAATCGGAGTTCGTATGACCAAGATATGGCCAAAATACGAACTGTGTGTCCGCACTGCGCTCGGACTTTTCTGTTTTCTGTGTCTGATGGTTGAGTGGGTCCGCACTCTGGGTCAGTGCGTCCGCACTGGGCTCGGTTTTCCCTGTGTTGCTCTGAAATTCAAACGGGCATAACTCATGATCCGTAACTCCGTTTTCAGTGTTCTACCACTTTTCGGAAAGCTTGCGAGAAGATCTACAATTTGCTCTATTTCCTGTAACTTAAATAGACTTTGGCAGTAACTTGATTCTTGAATATATTTCATTCTATTCTCTACTAAAATACAAGATATTTGGTGCTATTATGTGGTAAAAATCAAACCGAACATGTATATAATTTAGGCCTATCACAAACCTACTATGTTATTCCATTAACTTAATCCTCAAATTACTAAAACCATCCATCCAAGCTGCTGAAGAAATTATTACGATGTTCAAATAACGAGAATGAAGATCTGCGTGACTTGAAAACTTTCGATTTATTTCCACTTTCCTTTAGTTGCTTCCCTTATGTTTTTTTTAATTTTCTTTTTGCTGTTGTCATTATGTTTGATTATCTCATTTTATAAATTTTATCATTGCTGAAATATATTTTTGAAAGCTAGAAATTAGTAAAGACCGGTTTTCTTTCGGGTGAGTGTGGTGCCTAACACCTTCCACATTCATAATCAAGACACGAACCTGTTATCTCTGTAGACCAAAAATAAATTGTATTTTCCGTTTTCTAACGGGTGACGACTCCAAGTAAATTTTATATCACACTTAAGAGGGTGAGTCGAGTGTCAGTTTCGTAGCATGGTAGCTACAGCTGGCGACTCCGCTGGGGAGTCTTAACTTGAAAATTTCTAGCTTCTCTTTTTTTACTTAGTGCTTTATTTTAGTTTCTGGTCTATATTTTAATTTTGGTTTTTACATTTGCTGCAGAGAAAAGAAAAAGGAAAAAAAAGAGCAACAAGAGAAGAGTAGCAACTCACGTTTGTGGTGAAAGAAGAGCTAGGCGAAGATTTGGAGCAATCGAACTATCCACATTTTACACGAAAAAGGAAGTAAAATATCATCGTGTTGGTAACATTAATCCCAACTGGATTTTAATTCTAAGCCCTTACGTAAGCCAAAGAGGTTTACACGAAAACTTGTAAGGAGTCCTGTTCTAACTAGGTCTCGATAAAAAATGTCTCACATTACAAACCTCGACGAAAGTCCCGAGAATGCTCAACCTCAACCTCAAGAAATCAATCCAAATGTAGACATGTCTTTGAAAGACTTGTTAAGGGAAACCTTATGAACCATGAATACAATGATGACTAAATTTGTCAGTTTGCCGCAAATGAACCCCAATTCTATGAATTCGAGTGTTTCCCAAGATGCAATCCCTACGAATCATGAACAAACTAGACAAAATATTGACACTCAAATCTTTCCTAACCATGACCAAAATAGGTCTACAAGTACTCCAAATTCTGAACAATCACCAATCTCTCTTGAGTTCGACCCTTTGAAATCCCGTATTGACAAAGTAGAGGCTGAGTTAACCAAAATACGAGTAGGGTGTACTAAAAATGTTTCATTCCGAGACCTATGTCCATTTCCTGATGTAGTATTGCCCGAAAATTTTAAACTACCAGAATTTGAGAAATATAATGGGGAGGGTTGTCCGGTGTCGCATCTTAGAACCTATTGCGGGGATATGGTTTCGTTGAAATCCAGTGACCAATTACTCATCCGTTACTTCCAAAAAAGCTTGACTGGTCCAGCTTTGAAATGGTTCACCTCTCTTGATTTACCAAACATCGCATTATTTGATCATTTGTCAAGTATTTTTGTCGATCAATATTCATATAATCTTGACATGGAAGCTCGACGCGAAGACCTTGAATCTCTTAGACAAAATAAAGATGAACCATTTGTCACCTATGTTGGTAGATGGCGCGCAATGGCCGCTAGAGTCAAACCAAAACCAACAGACGAGAAATCTATAAATATAATAATTAAAAACTCCTTGCCTACCATATCGGGTTATCTAGCTATTCAAGAACATCCTAATTTTACGACCTTAATCAAGTCTGGTTCCCGTGTAGAAACAACCGTAAGCCAAGGGTTACTACCAGCTTTAGAATTGCAATCATCATCACCGACCCAATTTAATGTAAAACGAACCCGAAATGATAAAAAAAATAACATCTCACCAAATACCTCAAAAAGTCAAGAGGATGTAAATGCTACCTTTGAGGTATCTGGTACCAAACTCGGAATTCCTTTTCAAATGATAATCAATTTGGGGGATTGCCAAAACCAGCAACACAAGGACAGGACCAATCACACACATGAACACTACAAATTCTCAATTTTCTGCCACAAATCAATCACAACAAACCAAGGTCTTTAGAAAATTCACTCCAATAGGCGAACTACCGAGTTCTATACTTGTTAGACTCTTTCAAGAAGGAACCGTGATCCCGTTAGGAAGACAAGTGAACCCCGATTCTCGAGGTTATGATCCAACTGTTTTTTGTGAATATCATCAAAGTGCAGGTCACCATACTGATAAATGTTATAATCTGAAGCACACCATACAAGACTTGATTGACAAAGGAGTAATCGCTGTCAAAGCACCTTCAACTGAGACCACAAATATAATGGCAAACCCGTTACCTCAACACCAAAAAAATGATGAAGCAACTTGTTCTCAAACAGTAAATTCTATTGAATGTGAAGAGTATGATCCACACTCTTTTAATGGTAGCGTCAACCACTTTGAACAAAAATTTACTCCAAGAATCATTGAAATTTTGGGGGTAAGACCAAGGAACCAAATAATCCCAATACAGTACAAAAAGCCTATTGAGGTCTTAGGAGTTAGAGAACCAGTCCTCAAACCAATGGTAGTCATGGGTCCAAAAACAATAGAGGTCTTAGGAAAACCAATAACGACCAATCTAAATCAGGTTCCTTTTGATTACAACCAAACTCATGTATGTGCTGAACTAAGCAACATGACTCGGTCTGGTAGGGTTTACAAGCCATCGTACCTTACAACAAAACCTGTACCTGAGGATGGTAAGGCCAAAGAAAGTCATGAAAATCAAACAAAAAGAAAGATTCGTCCAATTATGATGTGGTGTCCCAATTAAAGAAAACCAAGGCTGAATCTCTGTTTGGGAATTACTTGTTAAATCCCCAACCCACTATCAAGCTTTGCAAAAGGTCCTCCAATCTGTCAATGTGCCAACTAATGTAGAACCAAAGGACATAGAGAAACTAGTTGGTCATATATACGAACAAAGCATAACATTTTCAGATAGTGAACTCCCTGATGAGAAAGAAAAACACAACCGACCACTGTACATAAAGGTTCAATGCAACGGTTTTCATCTTCCATTTGTTTTAATTGACAATGGGTCTGCACTTAATATTTGTCCTCTACGTACTGCCACAAAAATTGGAGTGGACCCAACAAATTTTTGTAAAGCCATGGGAACGGTAAGAGCCTTTGATAGTACCAGTACAGAAATTTTGGGAGAGGTTGATTTACAGGTAGTGATTGGTCCGGTAAAAATTGAGATAACCTTCCAAGTTGTTGATATTAAGTCCAGTTTTAATCTGATTTTAGGAAGACCCTGGTTACATGCCCATAAGGTAATCCCGTCCAGCTTGCATCAGTGCCTCAAGTTTCCTTTTAATGATGAAATAATTGTGGTTATGGCTGAACCTGAAATGGTTGTACCTATTGAGGCCGGTTCTATTAGTATCAACCAACAAGTTCCACTTATTGATGTAAGGTCCCAACCAAATTATACTAACCCTGAAAGAATGTTAGAAACACTCCAAAAAAAATGGAACTATACCCCAGGACAAGGTTTAGGAAAATTTAATCAAGGACCGGTAGAACCATTGACTCTTATGAAAAATAAAGGCACACAGGGGTTAGGATGTGAGTCTGATAAGCCGATAACAATGGTAACCTCCGAAATGTCCATAAAAGATACCTTTGTAAAAGATGAGGTTATTTCACCAGAAAATGACAGTTTTGACGGGTTGAACAAATTGTTTAAATTAGATCTTGGAGGGGTAAATGTATTGGAAGGGATACCTATACAACTAGATGGTCCGTCTACCTCTAGATCGAACCAACCTAGGACGAATAATGATCCACCACTAAGTTCAGGGGAACAAACGAGAAGGTTGCTTATTTTGCAGTTAGAAGCTTTTCACATGTAAATCCGTCTTGTAGTCCAGAGACACCTGTTCCAAGCACTTCCACCTCAATTCCACCTCCAATGCTGAGCATTCCACATCCAGTAGAACCTCTATTCAATCAATTACAATCACTGTTGGGAAGGATTGAGAGCTGCTTGGGCGATCTCAAAGCAAGATATGAGGAGCCACCTCAGAGTCACCCACAAGGACCACGTGCACAACCGCAGCAAAACTGAACATTGGAGCTATATGATGGTAGGAGTCGTCCAATAAGACACATGACAACCTTCTGCAAGGTATACGACACAATCAGGTATGATGATGAAACTCTGATCTTACTTTTTGTTGTATCCCTCAAAGACGATGCACACAAATGGTACGAACACCTTGCTGGAAAGAGTCACCTTACATGGAAATCATTTTCTGCATGTTTTTTACACCGGTTTAGTCGTATGTGGCATGTACCCTCCTTTGATGATTTATCAAGGTTGTCCTAAAAAGAAACAGAATATTTTCGTGACTATGTAGATAGATGGTTTGCCATGGCAAATGAAGTACACCAGAACATGCCTCAGTTTGATGAACTAATTAAGATGGTGATTCGATCATCACAACCACCACTTTGTGACCAACTAACGACCTATGCCATTAAAGACTTTAATGAATTGAAATCAATTGGTGAAAGAATTGACCGAATCAGATTACATATGAAACGACCAAGAGAAGTGAGTGATCCTTTGCGGCTCCAATTAGGCCCTCCATCAAACCAAAACAATCTAATTTACGAGCCTGAACAATATTGTGTAAACCATCGTACCATGGGCCACCGTACTGAATATTGTGTAGATCTTAAAGAGTTATTGAATGCTCGAACTAGCGAGATGGGGACAAACAAGGAACCCCAAAAACCACAATCACCAGATAGTCCACACAATGTCAATGTACTCACCAATTCAGACTTGATAGTTGATCCAGAAACAACAATTCAATCAATTAATGAACCCGAACCAGACTTAATAAATGACGAATTCCAAACGAATGAACACCAAATGACCAATCCAATTCTAGACCTTAATCCTGATGATGATGAATTACCTGCTGATTATTTTGAAAACTATGACATGCACGGGAGGCTGTGTATTAATAAGAAATTGCAGAAAAAGATCATTGCTCACGAAAGAATACGAGAAGCAGGACAAGCTCCTCTCATGCCCGCACAAACAAGCCGCAGATGGAATGGAGGCCTAAGGCACGGAAGCCAAAATACAAGGTGCTGAAGAAGGTCATGACAGCCAACGACATCTCATTCTTCATCCACAGCACTACAGTCGGATTAATGGGCCTCAAAGTTTCTGAACCAATGGTGGTATGTCCGGATGATGATTGGCCAATATCAACCACATGTGGCTCACCTCAATTCACCCCCACTGAGCACACGACTAAGGTATGTGTCCCTTCCTCCTCTTACAATTCGAGTCTGGTCCTAACTTCCCCGGACCAGCCAAAAAAAAAGTCCGCTTGAACCTAGGATATTTTGTACATAGTTTATTCAAAAAATCCAAAAAAATCATAAAAAACAAAAGAAACAAAAAAATTAGAAAAACTAAAATGTCCAAAAAAATAAAAAACTCGAAAATCCAAAAAAATGATAAACACGCAAAATCCAAAAAAAGTAGAAAACCAAAACTTGCTAAAAAAATTTATGTTAATTGCATTAGTTGGACTTCTAGATTTAAAATCAAGCCTAAATACTCCTCAGACCTTTTATCCATTGAAGATTCATATGAAACCATTCCTGATGAACTTTCCACTTTAATTACCAAATATGAAAATCCAACCACATCCATCCTTGAAGAAACAGAGGAGATAAATTTAAGTGTAAATGAAGAGTCCAAGTGTGTCCATATAGGAACTAATTTACCTCCAGAAATGCGGTCTGAACTCATTGATTTCTTAAGAGGTTATGTAGATGTATTTGCATGGTCATATGCGGATATGCCTGGTTTAGATGAAAATGTAGTTGTGCATCAGTTACCACTTAAACCAGGAGCAAAACCCATTAAACAGAAACTTCGAAGACTTAAACCCGAATGAATCCTAAAAATTAAAGAAGAGGTCATAAAACAATACAATGCTGATTTTTTGCAAGTATCCCCATATCCCGAATGCTTAGCGAATATTGTCCCTGTTCCAAAGAAAGATGGTAAAGTAAGAATGTGTGTAGATTATAGAAACCTAAACAAAGCCAGTCCCAAAGATGATTTTCCTTTACCTCATATTGACCTCCTTGTTGATAATACCGCCGGCCATGAAATGATGTCCTTTATGGATGGATTTTTGGGCTATAACCAAATCCATTTAGCAAAAGAAGACATGGAGAAAACCTCATTCATAACACTTTGGGGCGTGTTTTGTTATCGGGTTATGCCATTTGGCTTAAAAAAACGCAGGGGTAACTTATCAAACGGCCATGACCGCATTATTTCATGATATGATGCATAATGAACTAGAGGTTTATGTAGATGACATGATTGCCAAATCTCGAGATGCAAATAGCCATTTAGAATGCCTCAAGAAAATTCTCGATAGGGCTCGAAAATACAATTTACGGTTAAATCCACAAAAATGTTTCTTTGGTGTCACTGGAGGAAAGTGTTGGGTTTCATTGTTAGCTGCAGAGGCATTGAAGTAGATCCCAGTAAAGTTAAAGCTATCATAGAAATGCCACCTCCCAAGACTGAAAAAGAAGTTAGGAGATTATTAGGGCGATTGCAGTACATAAGCCGATTCATTGCTCAACTAACCCCAACTTGTGAACCAATTTTTAAATTACTGAGAAAAAATGCTGAAAAAGGGTGGAACGATGAGTGCCAATATGCCTTTGAAAAATTAAAATTTTATCTCCTAAAACCCCCTATATTAATGCCACCGAAACCCGAAAGGCCTCTCCTCCTATACCTATCCACCACACCAACATCCATGGGTTGTGTCCTAGGCCAACATGATGAAGGGGGTAAGGAACATGTCATATATTACTTAAGTAAGCGGTTCACGGGTTGTGAGAGTCGGTATACACCGGTAGAAAAGGTTTGCTTATCTCTAGTTTGGGCCACCCAAAGATTGAGGCATTATATGCTGTCCCACCAAGTCTATCTCATATCTCGAATTAATCCACTAAAATACCTATTTGAAAAACCAGCATTAGTGGGTCGTAGTTCCAAATGGCTCTTACTCTTATCTGAATTTGAGATTACCCATATTACATAAAAATCCATGAAAGCGCAAGCCATAGCTGATCATCTAGCTGACTCAGCCATTTCTGATCTAGAACCAATAAACGAAGAATTCCCAGATGAAAACATATTATTTACCACCTCAAATACCTCACAATGTACCAACTTAAATTCACCATGGAAGGTCTATTTTGATGGTGCGGTTAATAAACACGGGAAAGGTGTAGGGGCAGTCCTAGAATCACCATGGGGGAGTAAATACCCGGCATCTACTAAAATACAATTTGAGTGTACTAATAATATGGCAGAATACGAAGCATGTGTACTCGGGTTGAAAATGGCTTTAGAACAAAGGGTCACTCATCTTCATGTCTTTGGTGACTCACTCCTTATAATCAGTCAAATAAAAGGGGAATGGAAAACAAAAGATAAAAAATTAATTCCGTACTTTGAGTACTTAGAGAAACTGGTGGAGGAGTTTGTTGAAATTGAGTTCACCTACCTACCCCGAAACCGAAACTCTTATGCTGATGCCTTAGCCACGTTGGCAGCCTGGATAGAATTAACCGATGAAACCATGACAATCCAAATAGATAGCCACAAAGAACCCTCATATTGCCTCCACATTGAAACCGATAAATCACACAAAAACCTACCTTGGTACCATGACATAAAACAATACCTCAAAAACAAATCATTCCCCACAGAAGCCAATCAAACCGACAAACGTACACTACAACGTTTAGCCATGCAGTTCACACTGTGTGGAAACCACCTCTATAAAAGATCTCCCAATCATATCCTCCTCCGATGTGTCGATGAGACAGAGGCTCAAGAAATAATGCAAGAAGTGCATGCCGGAGTGTGTGGCCCACACATGAACGGCTTAATGCTGGCCAAGAAAATAATGTTGCAAGGGTATTATTGGCTAACCATGGAGGCAGATTGTTGTAATTTCGTAAGGCGATGTCATGAGTGCCAAGTCCACGGTAATCTTATTCATGCCCCCTCCTCTTGTTTGCACAACTTATCATCTCCTTGGCCTTTTTCTGTGTGGGAATTGATATTATCGGTAAAATTAATCCAATGGCATCAAATGGTCATGAGTTTATTCTGGTCGCTATCGACTATTTTACAAAATGGGTCGAAGCGGCATCCTATTCCTCAATTACCGCAACCCATGTGTCCAAATTTATTAAAACTAACCTGATATGTAGATATGGAGTGCCAAATGAAATAATCACCGATAACGGTACAAATTTAACCGCAAAAAGAGTAGAGGATTTATGCAAACAGTTCAAAATTACCCACCGCCGTTCCTCACCTTACCGTCCTCAAATGAACGGTGCAGTCGAGGCAGCCAATAAAAACCTTGTAAGAATAATTGAGAAAATGGTTGTATCCCACAAGGATTGGCACGAGATGCTCCCTTTTGCGTTATGGGCTTATCGTACCTCTATACGTACCTCCACCGGGGCGACCCCATACTCTTTAACCTATGGAATGGAGGCGGTGCTCCCAATCGAAGTGGAAATTCCATCTTTACGGGTTCTTATGGAGGCGCAGTTGAAAGAAGCAGAATGGGTGCAATCAAGGTATGACCAACTAAACCTAATAGAAGAGAAAAGGTTAAAAGCCTTATGTCATGCACTATGTTACCAAAAAAGAATGGCAAGGGCTTATAATAAAAAGGTCAAACCACGTGAATTCAAAGAAGGAGATTTGGTATTAAAACAGATTAGGGGCAAGGATGGCAAGTTCAAACCTAATTGGGAAGGCCCATATGTGGTTAAAGAAGTATATGCAGGAAACGCTATTCAACTCAAAGACATGGATGGAGAAGAACACTCGGAACCAATCAACGCACAATATGTAAAAAGGTATTATGCTTAGTCCTTTTCTCTTTATTTTTTCTTTTTTTAATTAAGTACCGTATATACTTTTGGAAATCATAAGCATTCCAAAAAAAAAAAACTCCAAAGCAAAAAGACTTAAGCCTACACTATACCTCATAACAATCAAGAAATACCAAACTACCCAATTTCCATGAAAAAAAAAAGAACCAAAGCCTCTCATGAATACACACAGCTTGTCTCTAGGAAGGAGATGTTGGAGAAATCCATGATTAATTACTACTTGTTTGAAAAAAAATCAAAAGAAAAAAAAAAGAAAAAGAAAAAAAGAAAAAAAAGAAAAATTTTTATGTGCAAGTCATTTTATTGCTATGTTTTTTTGTTCTAACGGAAAAAAAAAAAGAAAATATCTCTTTTTGAATCACGTTATTGCTTTGTTTTCTTATGTTGCTTTCCAAAAAGAAAAAAAGAAGAAGAAGAGAGAGACAAGCCTTTTTGTACTCCATGGTGTCACTTTGTCGCCTCCAAAAACAAACCTCACCATCAAAAAAAAAAAATAAATAATCCATTATCATATCTTCAACTTCACCACAAAATGAATTCACACCTCCTATTTCTAAATACCCATAAACCCAAATGCTTGTGATTCCATAGTATTATACATGTACCAGGTTAAAAAAGGAAGAACATAAGAGAAATGTATGTAGCATGATTCACTTGATGCATATGTGCAACCCTGTAAAAAAAAAAAAAAAAAAAAAAAAGAGAGAAGGAAGTGACGAGAGGGTGCAGTGAAAACATTAACCGGCGCTGCATCCACCAAAGCCGAGCCCCACTGTAACATATTTGGCACTAAAGAAAGGAAAAGAAAAGGTAGAGATTTGGCACTCTAAGAGGCACATGAAAGTGAAGGTAAATGAGGTGGCATCCCGAATAAGCGGGTCAGGTCAGCTAACCAAACAAAAGAAGAAACCTTGAAAGCGATCAAATGAGTTCAGGTTGTACTATGGAGTTAAATAAGTTCTTAGTTTGAAAACACTTGCGACATTCATGAAACTTAGATATATCTTCAATTTTTCTTCTCCTCTAAATCCACCATCCATCTAACCATAACGTTCCACTTGTCTCCATGACCCAAAAACCCAAAAAAATGATGAAAAAAAAATTAAAAAAAAAATGAAAAAAAAAACAAAAATTAAATGTCCAGTTTAATAATTTATCTACTTTGAGTTAGAGTCAACCGGTATGGTCTTGAATTTCACCAAGTAAGCCCCAAACAAAAAAAAAAAAAATTTGTACTAACCTTGCAGGTACCGAGTGGATCCCTGTGGTGCCGTTGATGATTGCTTTATAACAAAATAATCCCTCGTGGATAAAAATATGTTTCAAAGGGCATCTGAGGCAAAATACCACAAGGGAACACTATCACTTCGAAGGCACCCTAGTGTTAACCATCTAGACTCATAATGTCAATGATGAAACAATAATGGGTAATAACATGACTACAAGATGTGTCTCACCACTTCATTTTCAAGTATGTAATTGCGAAAATTACAAATATATATATAGCTAAGAAAACATAACTAAGGTTGGGTACCAAGTAGTTTTACCTGCACCTAGTAAGATAAATGGGTTTCACCCTAGAATGCATGATGCCTTAGGGACCCATTAAATGAACTCAAGTGCAAGGATGCAAACCATATGTACCAGGCCAATAGTTATATTTTCATGAATGTACGGGTGTCTTTTTGCTTCAGCGTAGCTTTGTGAGACAAACCTATCTGAAGAGGGGCAGCTGTAGACACCTCAAATTGTGTAATCTTGAAAAAAAATATTATATATATGCTTGCACCAAACGCAAGTTATGAAGTCAATGATGAATCAAGAATGTAATTTTCATGCGTCTGCGAAAAAGGTATGCTTTGCAATTGAATTTTTCGATCAATATTATTTATTGCCTAGTTTCAAGTTGAATATGCACATAACAAGTTGGATATTATTGGGTTAAGTTTAAAAGAATTAATGTTATGTTAAAATTGCATACTTTTTTAAATGCTCTAATTTGGAAGAATAAATTATGACAATGCATTTAATACATGAAATTAAGAAAGAAAATATTGCAACGTATATTTCCCAAATAATTCTATCCACATGAATACCCATCACATTAATTATCTTGTTCGTTTATTTTCTACCCACGGTCTTGAGATGAATTATAGTAGTATATATATCATAAAATCTAAGAATATACGAGGAAAATATATTTCTAAAATATACCATCTCATAAAATTAAGATAAAATCTAATGGAAAAAATATATTTAATTTTCTAATGCTACAATGCATACTATATTTTACTATGGTAATATCATACTAATATACTATAGTCACACTAATTGAACTATAGTAATATCGTACTATATTATTTCATGCTGTAAACTTAAGAGGCTTGTTCAAATATGTCTTCAAATCTATAAAATAATAAATATTCTAAATGCTCATATAATTGGTACATAGTCTCATGTCTCAACATTAACAAGGGAGTCAGTAGCCAAAATATGTGAACTACAATGGTTTAGGCAAAATCCACACGTTACCTATTGTCCACCTTTTACTACACCTAGGTACCTGTGTAACATATACATATGGCTGAAGTATGTGGAGCTATTTACCTACTAATCTATAATAAATATTTGTATAGTTTCACATGCCTGATTAAATCATATCTCCAAGTCAAATTTAATTAAGCATGCCTGGTCCAAATTTAACACTTTACATAGCACATATATCAAGTTAATTTGAACTAATGAGAAAGTAATTTATCATCACAATCTCACATTTTTACTAATTCCTATTAGACAAATTTCTAGTTATTGGTCAATCAAGTTTTACATCAACTTAAATATTATATGCTCCCCATAAAAATCATGAGAATATTTATATACATATACAATTTTAAACGTTGATCAATTTCAGAACCATTAATATGTCACATGAATACATCCTAAAAATCAACATGAGCTAGAATCATCATAAATATAAAGCCTTCTATTGTACTGACCTTTTGCATCATGAATATATTATGATCCATGCAATTCTCCTTTAATTAGAAACCTACGTGAGACATACCATTTCTCTTGAGTAAATTATAACACATCAAATTAGAGGCCTTAATGAGCAGAAAAAATTCATACATGAATTGGAATAGTCATGAAGACAACCAAATAGTCAAATATGACATTGTAGGGCCACAAAAAACTGTTCTTGAAAACATTTCAGCAAGATTCTTGCTTTTGCATCACTTGGATTGAAATTTTTGTTATGTTTCTTGATCCTTCACACGTGCATGTCTTTAGAAAATTGATTAGACTAATTTATCACAAAAACATTAGCATGAAATATATCATTCTAAAGTCTAAATCATTATTTCAAAAAAGAAAAAAACTGCTAGCTAAAGTCTCCTATCAAATTATAAATGAAGAGATAAGATTCGTATTTCAAATCAAAGCACCTAAAATTTATAAAAACTCATCACGTGGGACTTTAAATTTAAAACCCAAAATTATCTACCTCTATGTACACATATTAAGAACATATTTCTGATTTTTTCATATATAAGAAAAAATTCCAGCAGCTAGGAAAATTCAGCAGAAAAATTCC
This sequence comes from Carex parvula, assembly GCA_025461045.1. NCBI lineage: Eukaryota > Viridiplantae > Streptophyta > Magnoliopsida > Poales > Cyperaceae > Carex > Carex parvula. The sequence continues at coordinate 1,638,847 of JAJGRW010000413.1, read as the reverse complement.
AGCACAGTTTTTTCCAGCAGCAAAGAAATGAGTTTAAAAGTATTTTAATCATCATACTTATGCATAATCAAAGCACACTTAATTTTGACGTTGACCTAAGAATAGTGCAAAATTCTGAAATTAAGCAAAAAAGTACAGCAAGAATCCTGCTGCCATGTTTCCACTTCTTCTTGACAATAAACATGATTATGATATGTTAAAATAGTTATATAAATTAAGTAAAACCTGCTAAACACCTATATGCATTGTTTGGATTTCGTTTCTGCATTAGAATCATCATAATTCAGTCCTTTTTCACAGCTTTTGCCTAACAAATGTGTTTAACTTTGTGCAGAAAAGATTCAGATGTGGGGCATGCCAAGATGCAGCAGCTTAAGGACGTTTTTGAGCTTCAAGAGGCTTCAAACTTCACCTATAAATAGCCCCCTACATCTTCACTTCATCTTCATGGTTGGTTAGAGCATACAAAGCACAAAAGTAGAGCAAAAACGTTGAACTTCAGCCCACAGAAAAAAAACAGCCAAGGAAAAATATGCTTTCCACAAACATTCTCCTAAACTTCTAATAGAATGAGCTCCAAAAAAATAATGAGTGACAAACCTACTATGTTATTCCATTAACTTAATCCTCAAACTACTAAAACCATCCATCCAAGCTGCTGAAGAAATTATTACGATGTTCAAATAACGAGAATGAAGATCTGCGTGACTTGAAAACTTTCGATTTATTTCCACTTTCCTTTAGTTGCTTCCCTTATGTTTTTTTTTTATTTTCTTTTTGCTATTGTCATTATGTTTGATTATCTCATTTTGTAATTTTTATCATTGCTGAAATATATTTTTGAAAGCTAGAAATTAGTAAAGACCGATTTTCTTTCGGGTGAGTGTGGTGCCTAACACCTTCCACATTCATAATCAAGACACGAAGCTGTTATTTCTGTAGACCAAAAATAAATTGTATTTCTCATTTTCTAACGGGTGGCGACTCCAAGTAAATTTTATATCATACTTAAGAGGGTGAGTCGAGTGTCAGTTTCGTAGCATGGTAGCTACAATACCAAAACAAAAACATAAAATATATAACAATATAAGTCTCTATCCCTAATTAAAAAACTATTCTTTCTCACTAATTACCTCCCCTTTTTCTCTTTTCAGGGAAGTATCTTGCTCGCTTGTCTCCTTTCTTGTTTACATTTTCCCATACTCTCTTGCTTCTTCTCAACCGTAATCAAACTTTGGGATCATCAAACTGACCGTGTGGACCGTAAGGATCCTCAGGACCAGAATCCGAATCACCTTCATAAGACTCAGGATCCGATTCGAATTCTGAATGAGAAGAGACTTCAATCACAGGTGGCGGGGGTACATCCTCCCAATGAATTATGTTAGTCTTGAGACCATTCTTCCCGCAGAAATTAGGACATTTATCACATCGTCCACATGGTCGGATTATACACGGATTTTTTGGAGGATTGTGATTTCCCGCAGGATTAGGATTTTCCATATCTGAATAGCACAATATTTTCCAAGTAATTCTTAATTTCTTTTGATCAGAATTACTTGATCAAAACGGCGCCGGGAGGAGATTGCCTTTTATACCAAATTTTCCCATTTTTCTACACGGATTTTACCTTTAACAATCCGTGTAGCTCCCCTTCCCCATTAAACCCTAAACTCTTTACCCACGGACGTTTACTCTAACATCCGTGTTTGATTACCTTTTTACACTGACCTTTATTAAAAATCCGTGGAGCTCTCCTCATTATTGTGTGGATTTTAGTTAATAATCCGTGTACGTTACTATTCTCCTCACGTATTATTAAATAAAAGGCCGTGTGTGAAGTAATTGACAACATTGCGTGGTTTAACTTGTTATTTTTTATATTATTTAAAAGTGATAATAAATAAGTATACGTATTATTTGGACTCGAAATGTTTGAAAAGCCAATATTTTTTGAATTAAATTTAATATTCAACTAATTTTCAAATCCTAATAGAAATATATTAACTGCAAATATTATTTTACTAATATTTTAACTGCAAATATTGTTTTGAAATAGAAATATTTCAACTAGAATATTATTTAAAAGTTGTTTCCAAACAAGATAATTAAAAAGTTATTTTCTAAACAAAATAAATATTATACATCTGCCTTTTTTTTCTTTTTCTCTTTTTTTTCACTGATTTCACATTACATTCGGCCCATATTCCTTCATTGTGGTCGGGTCGCAAATAGTTTTCTTCGTCTTGTTCTTCAATTGAGGCTACCTCAGTTTGCACGTCGGTACAAAATGGAGGTATTTCGTCGAACTAGTCATACTCTTCTTCGTCGACGACGTTTTGTACCCCAACAATTCTTCTTTTCCCAGATAGGACGATGCTCCACCTATTATCACTCGGGTCAGTGACATAAAAGACTTGGGTTGCTTGCTTGGCGAGTATAAACGGATCATCAACATACCCAACTTTATTAAAATCAACGAGTGTGAACCCGTCGTTATCAACTTTAAGACCCCGGTCTTCGACCCATTGACACCGAAACAAGGGAATACTAAGGTCAGGACTGTAATTGAGCTCCCAAATTTTCTCAATAACGCCATAATACGACTTTGATGCTATTACGGGCAGGGAATCTCTGGATCTACTGAATTCTTGAGACGTCGCCACCAACGTCACCCCACTATTTTGCATCATACTCTTATCACTTTGGGATTTAGTGTAAAATGTATATCTGTTAATTTCGTATTCTTGGAATGTTCTAACAACAATTCGGGGTCCTTCGCCCAGCAGTCGAACAATTTTATTTACGGGCCTCATATCGGGGTGTGACCGCACCCTTTCTCTCAGCCATCCTACAAATGAACGATTATGCTCGTTGGTAAGCCACTTCTGACTTCTCGTGTAGTACTCTTGTTGAATGATTGTCATGTGCTCATCTATATAGGGAGCAACATCTGTCATGTACTGAAGTACCAAAAAATGTGCCTTCTGTAGTTCATCTCTATCAGCAACTACGGCTTTCAACCCAATTGTCCCGACTCCTTGGAGCCTTCCCTCATATCGAGACTTTAGAACGCCAATAGGACAGACACCGGTCATGTAGTTGGTGCAAAAATCAATCACCTCTTCTGTGGAATATCCTTCTACAATGCTACCTTCGGGTCAATGTCGGTTCCTTACATATTTTTTCAAAATTCCCATGTATCTCTCGAATGGATACATATACCGCAGGAACACAGGAACACATGACCACAGATTTTGATTTCTCTCACTAGATGAACAACAAGGTGAACCATAACATTGAAAAAAGATGGCGGAAAATACATCTCCAGTTGGCAAAGAGTAGCGACGACTTCTACCTCCAAAGAGTCCAGTATTAGAGGGTCTATCACTTTGGAATTTATTGTATTGAAGAAAAAACAAAGCTTCGTAATGGTTTGACGAACGGGCTTTGGTAAAACCCCCCTAATTGCAATAGGAATCATATGTGTCAATAAAACATGACAGTCGTGAGATTTCAGACCGACCAATTTCAGGTCCTTCATCGACACCAGCTTCTTAATATTCGAAGAATACCCTGATGGGACCTTAATACTACGGAGGCATTCACAAAAGCTTGTTTTCTCTTTCTTCGACATTGTGCACATTGCGGGGGGTAGGTATGTGCGCTTCCCTTTCTCCTGCGGTGCAAGCTCGGGTCGTATTCCCATTTCTACCATGTCTTTTCGAACTTTGATACCATCTTTAGTCTTCCCCGGAATGTTCAATAATAAACCAGTCAAACTGTCGCAGACATTTTTTTCAACATGCATAACATTTATGCAATGCCTCACTTCTAAATATTCCCAGTAAGGTAGGTTCCAAAATATGAACCTTTTTTTCTAAATATTCTTCGGCCTTTCTGTGGCACACTTTCCAAACACAACATCAAGGTTTTTAACACGCTCGAAGACACCCTTCCCATCTAATGGACGACGGGCCACTCCAAGCTCAACTTTCCCGTTGAATGCCTTCTTCTTCTTACGACATGGGTGATTAATTGGAAGAAACCTACGGTGCCCCATAAATACATTCTTTTGACAATTCTTCAACCTCAGCACCTGCGTATCATCTTCACAAATAGGGCATGCTTTTGCTCCTTTACAAGTGTAACCCGATAAATTTTCGTACGCGGGGAAATCATTTACGGTGCAAAACACCATAGCCCGCAAGTTAAAGGTCTCTTTCATGTAGGCATTCCACTGTAGGGCGCAGAAAGTTGCACAGCGGTGGAAGGTGTGTGCATGTGTTAAAATGCCTCAGGGTTCAATGCTCTCTGTTTTCAAAACGTGGGGGAGAACATCGAATTCGAAATATTCAATTTCTTTCTACAATTCCTTCGGTTCACCCTCAACAGACCTACGGTTCATAATCAGTCTATCGAGAGAGTTTATTGATTGTGGGGACATTTAACTCCCAACGGGCGCAAGCCCCCGCTGTTAATTACATCAGATGACCCTTCCAAGCCATACTGAAAACCTCGTCCATTCCGAGATTTGTGCCTATTTAAGTGAATTAAATAAAGGGGCTAAAAAGGGGAACTCATGTATTGACTTTGGTTTTGATTTGATTTTCTATATGTTTGGACATGTGTATGTATGTGACTTTTACATTAAAATAATGTTTATTGCATTTCAGAAGTGGGAATTTGGACATTTGAAGAGTGTATGTACATTACTTGTTTATATATTTAATTTATATAAGTGAAAATGGACCAGCTACTAGATCTGTTTTTTCGCCCCTATACTTGTTTATATATTTATTTTTATATTTTATTTTTAAAAGTGAAAATGGACAGAGGGGTATATATGTATATATATGCTGTTGCTGTTTTTTTCATTTTTCTGAAGTCCAACTTTGAAAATTGCTAGAAAATAGTAGAAGAATCAGAAAAATGCAAAGTTTAAGTCTAAATCGATTGTCTTTTCATCCTCTATCTTTCTGTTTAAACAGATTTTTGATTTGATTTTTAGATCAGCCTGCACTGGCTGATCTGTACCAGCAGGTCATTTAAAGTGTTATATGCCTTTCTCTTGTACCAGTATAGGCCTTATTGAATATAGATGTTACTGTACATTGGTACTATGTGGTATCTAGTTTAAATGGACTACATGTAAATTATTGCATGAGAATTTGGTCATCAAAAGAAATCATAAAGGGTGCTAATATCACATGTGTCATTTACCAACACCCATTGTAAACATGCATATAGGTCCTTGGTCACTTGAATAATTATAGGAAGGGTCCTTGAACATCATATCATGGGAAGTGAAATTCTCCCTCCTCTCATTTGTTCTCTCCTTCAAAAATTATACATCGAGGCCCTTTGAAGATTAATAAAATTTATAATATAGGAAGAGATGTAGTAAAACATCAATCTTCCACATATCACTTATTTTATTTCTCTTTTATGCATTGAATCCTTCAAAAAGTCCAAAATAGCATAATAGGGAGATGTAGTTAAACATCAATCCCTAATTTAAATTCCCTTTTTCATTTGCTATGCACTTTTGATTTGATTTTCATATTAAAAGAAATATGCAAGAAATTGATATTCAAAGGATGTAGTTAAACATCAACTTTTAATATCTTCTTCTTTTATATTTCTTATAATATAAATGTCACTTTTAATATATATATAATTTTTATACATTTATGTAATTATGTGTTTTGTCCTTTTTCTTTGCAACATAAAATAAAGAAAAGAAGAACAAAAGAAAAGAGAAGAAATAAAAGGAGGAGGTAGAGAAAGGAAAGAAAAGGAATAAAAATCCAAACATTTGCATATTCATATATTTATTATATTTTTTTTTTACCTTTTAATATAATATTTGATTATTATATAAAAAGAGTTTATCTTATCTAGATGGTTTTCATGCTTTCAACTCATCTATATGAGCAAAGGCATTTAACCTCTCAAAACCGAAAGGAAAGAAAGATCACAAGAGAAGAAATAAAAGAAGCTCCAAAAATACAAATAAGAAAATAAAAGGGGAATCATGAGCAAGAACATTTCTTTATTAATTCAAGACTAACATACATCAAAACCAAGCTTATTTAAGCTTCTACATCTTGACAAAAGCTCTACCTAATTCCTTGATATTTCAGCTAAGGTTGAACTCTCTCTTTTTCTCTTTCTTTTCTTACACTATTCTCTCTATTTCTTTCTCTTTTTCCTCTATCTCTTGTATATCTGAGGTAGTGTGTTTTTTTACTGGGATTTCGGTTCAGTATGGGGTAGCTGCCTATTAGAAATTCGGTCCCTTTCTTCTTTGATTTGATGCTCTTATAGAGCCTAGAGCATAGGGTTTAGGGTCTTAGGGTATGATATATGTTGGCATCATCTTGCTCGTCCAATCTATGTCGGTTTTGATCAAGGGACCAGATGTATTGGTCACAGCCATGTTGGCAATCCAAGTAGAAAGGTACATCAGCCCTTGGATGATAAGATTGGGTGGTGGAGATGCGCATGGCATAGCTGTAGAGGGTGTCATGCTTCTCCACGGTTCTGGAGCAAAATTCTTCTATTTTGTCACCTTGTCCAGTGCCGAATACAGCTGTGCAAAGATACAAAGGTTCTGATTTGCATAATGGTGTGGTGTGCCTGATGCTTAGCCGCTTAATTCTTCTTAGCTAATAAGGGGCTGCCATTTAGCATGTCTTGCGAGATATGTGGTCAAAATAATTCAACTCTATATTTGGGCTCAATTGAATTTGGGCCGAATTCAACTCTATATTTGTTTATTTTGACTTCAATTGGAAACCGTACACACATTCTTCATATTTCTAAATTTATTTAATCTCCTTTGTTAAGCATCTCTATATTTATGTACCCAAAAAGTCTCCAATCATCTTTTAAATTTATTTATCATGCTCCTTCTGGAATTTTAACTCGAATCTTTCACCTAAATTTATAATATTTTTATCTCGACTTTTTAGGGTCAAACAGTTACAATCTGACCGTAGGCCTATTTGTGTACTGGGCCTTGGTGGGACATGGTTTTAATTAAGAGTCTATCATGGACTCTGGCCTACATAGGGCTTAAACCGGGTTCTTTGGTCTTTGTATAGCGGTTTCGAAGCCAAGAGAATTTATTATGCGGCTTAGGTTTAGACGTCACCCGTGGGACGTATCAAAAGGGTATGCCAAATTATGCTTGGGCTTTTAGTCTTATATAGGATTTCAGTGTTTAGAGCCAATGGTTCTTTTTCTCGAGCTCTGGCTTGATTATGGCCCCGGGGGAATGCTGTTAAAGGCGCATCGAGTCTTGGGTTTCGCCTTCGGTGGGATTTCAGTATGTCTTAGAGCCAGGGGTACTTGTTATTAGGCTCCAGTTTGGATCATGACTTATAGGGCATTGATCTATAGGTCCGTTATTTATGGGTGTTGATCTGGCTCAAGGCTGGTTTTCGCAGAGGTCGGTTTGGTGAGAACCCGATTATAGTTATTGCTTTTGGGCTCTCAGCTTTTCTTATTTTGGGCCATGATAATTGTTTTAGTGCTCACGTGGCCTAGGCACAACATCAAAGCCTTATTTTGTTCGGCACAAATATATAAGCCTGCTCGTCATTTTAGATGACTGGTTAGACGAGCGTACCAGTGACAATTGTTTAAAGGGCACAAACTTGACAAAGCCCATTTTGTGCCTGAGGCTTTCTTTGTGGGCCTTACATTTCTCCACTCTTTTTATATTATGGTGGGATTTAGGTGCATGTATGCACTTGTTTGGGGGTGATACCTTACTCACTCCTCTCGTGCCTTCTTGAATAACCTATATGGCATCAATCATTAGGCGGGGGTATCGCAGGAAATGCGAACATCATTGTTTTGGAAACTTTGTTTTAAAAGAAATTTTGTGCCTTCAGAATTTAAATAGTCTAAACGACCGCTTTCTTTAATCTTTTGATTTCATTTGAGATATCATCATTAGGCAGTCCATTGTTTAAAGGACAATGAAGAAACCTTGTCTCTCCTTTTTTAGAACTGGGAGGAAAGACAAAACCAGTGATAGTTGTTTCAAATGGGCACAACACCAAATCCCATATTTTGTTCAAAGTACAAAATATAAAACTTGTTTGTCCATATTCAGAACTGGCTGGACAAACTTTGCCAGTGTTAATTGTTTAAGGGTACAAACTTAACAAAACCCATTTTGTGGCGAGAGGTCTTTATGGATTTTGTGGGTAGTTAGGGGACCTCACTTTTCGCTCGAGACAATTTCGCTCATGCTGCGATTTGGTCCTTTTTATTCGTAGAGGTTTTCGCTTATGCATAATATTTCTTGAGGTATCGCCCATTGATAGGAGTGGTAACAACATTGCCTTGGTGATCAACCAATATATAGGCACCTCCTTCAAACACTTGCTTAATTACATAGGGTCCTTCCCAGTTGGCTGAGAATTTGGGACCTGAATGACGCCCTAGTATTGGTCGCTTTGGCATCAGGACCAGGTCTCCTTTTCGAAACGTCCTTACTCGCACCAATTTATCATACGACCTCGCCATTTGGGCTTGGTATAATTCTAGGCTTTGATGGGCTGTCAACCTTTTTTCATCCATGGCATCTAATTCATCCAACCTGAGTTTTGTACTTTCATTGACAGTCATTTCAGCTTGCAACGCCACCCTCAGGGACGGAATTTCTACTTCGAGGGGTAACACCGCTTTAGCCCCGAATACTAAAGAATATGGGGTTGCCTGGGTATGAGTACGATAAGTGGTACGATAAGCCCACAATGCCTCGTGTAATTTTTCATGCCAGTTCTTATGATTTTTACCCACTGTTTTCCTCAAGATTTTGATGAGGGTTTTGTTGAAAGCTTCAGCTAACCCATTGGTTCTTGGGTTGTAAGCGGAGGAATACCTCCAATCTATGCCATGCTGGTTGGCGAGAGCGTCAATTTTCACATTTTTGAACGCTGTTCCATTGTCAGATATTATCCTTCTTGGTACTCCATATCGATAGAGTATTTGGTTCCAGAAAAACTTAACGACATCAGTAGCTTTCACTTCCTTAAGGGCCACCGCTTCTGTCCACTTGGAAAAGTAATCGGTAGCAGCTAAAATGAAGCGGTGACCTTCTGATGAAGGTGGATCTATCAGTCCCACAATGTCAATACCCCATGCATCAAATGGCCAAGATGCAATCGTGGGGTGTAATGGGTTTGGGGGTCGATGAATGAAATCACCGTGTATTTGGCATTGATGACATCTCTTAGCATATTCTTTACAATCGGCTACCATTGAGGGCCAATAGTACCCCATGTGTTTGATTTTTAACCGCATTTTTGGCCCAGATTGGTGTGCTCCACATATCCCAGAATGAACTTCTTTCATTACTTCGAGAGCCTCTCTTTTCGTTATACAACGGAGCCAAAGGTTTTCGTATGATCTACAGTACAAGGTATCGTTGTTAAACACATAACGGAGGGCTCGCTTCTTAATTTGTCCTTGTTTGGACTTCTCATTAGGTAGTATTCCACTTTTGAGGTAGTTGATGAATGGTTGACGCCAATCTTCTTCATCTTGTACTACTAATACTTCGGTTAGGGTCTCTTTCATCATTTCCTCCCCGTTTTGGGTGAGTGTCTTTTCTTTCTCTAGTTCTTGTTTTGAGAAACATGGAGACAGAGGCTGTCTGTTCCTTATGGAGATACGAACCTCATTATCTTCGGGTTCGCACAACTCTTTGGCAATACGAGCCAAGGCATCTGCTTTACCATTTGAAGCTCTTGTTATTTTCTCATAGATGATCTCAGGGATTTCCCGCATAAGTTCGATTACCTTTTCATGATACCTTATCAATTCTGGTTTAAGCACTTTGTATTCCCCAAGGACTTGGCTTATAATTAGTTGAGAATCTCCAAAGATTTTCAGTTTCTGGATATTTGTCTCTATCGCTATTTCGAGTCCGGCGATCAAAGCTTCATATTCTGCTTCGTTATTTGTGCATGGCTCTGTTAGTGCGAAGGAATGGCGTATTATTCCTTTTGTGGGAGTTATGAATACTAGGCCGATACCAGCCCGAATCTTAGGCACTTGATTGCCAGGAACGGGCCTTATGGACGATGCTCCATCGAAATACATTTCCCAACCGGGTCTTTCTTCTTCAATGTTCATAATTTCTTCATCGGGAAAATCACAGGCCAATGGTGAATCATCTGGTATAGGATGTTCTGCCAGGAAGTCGGCCAATGCTTGCCCCTTTATGGCCTTTTGAGGCACATATGTTATGTCAAATTCGGTTAGGATGATGGCCCATTTAGCCAATCTTCCTGTGAGCATGGGTCTGGTCATCAAATACTTGAGGGGATCTACCCGTGATATCAATGTGACTTTGTGTGCTAGCATATAGTGTCGTAATTTCTTTATTGCGAACACCAGGGCTAGGCAGTGCTTTTCAATTGGGGAATAATTATGTTCAGCCCCTACCAACATGCTGCTTAGGTAGTATAAGGCATTTTCTTTACCTTCTTCATTTTCTTGAGCCAGTAATGCGCCCAACGATCCCTCAAGGGCCGTAGTATATAGAAGGAGAGGCTTTCCAGGTATAGGTGCTGCCAATACTGGCGGGTGCAAAAGATACTGTTTTATTCGCTCAAAAGCGACTTGACAATCCGAGTCCCATTTGAACGGGACATCCTTTTTCGTGAGTCGGGTGAATTGTTGTATCTTACCCGATAGATTTGCAATGAAACGTCGTATGTACGCTAGTCGCCCTTGGAGAGAACGCAACTGTTTGAGGTTTTGGGGGGGTTTTAATTCCATTATGGCTTTAATTTTGCTTGGGTCGATTTCGATCCCTCGGTGCCTTACTACGAACCCGAGGAATTTTCCGGATGAGACCATGAAGGCACATTTCAAGGGATTAAGTTTTAGAGCATGCTGTCTGAGTCTTTCAAATACTATGTGGAGATTTTCCAAATGCTCTTCATAAGTCATGGTCTTGACAACCAAATCATCAACATAACATTCAACAATCTTATGTATAAGATCATCGAATATTTTGGTCATCGCGCGTTGATATGTAGCGCCGGCATTCTTTAACCCAAAAGGCATGACCTTATAGCAGTACACTCCTATAGGAGTGCGGAAGGATGTATGCTTCTGGTCGGCCTCCTCCATTTTAATTTGGTTGTAACCAGTGTATCCATCCATGAAAGAGAAGACTTCGTACGCTGAAGTATGATCTACAATTATCTCTGTCACTGGCAAAGGAAAATCATCTTTGGGACAAGCTTTGTTGAGGTCTCGGAAATCCACACATAGGAGGATCTGTCCATTTTTCTTTTTGACAAGAACAATGCTGGCTCTCCAATCAGGAGTTTCTTCTTCTCGTACAAATCCTGCGTCTATCGACTTTTTGGTTTCGGCAGCGACTTGTTCCTCCAGTTCTATTCTCATTCGATGAGGTGCTTGTTTGACTGGTTTGAATTCGGGATTTATTTTCAACCTATGAGTGGCTACCCGCGGGTCCAAACCCGGCATCTCATGGTAACTCCATGCGAAACAATCGATATACTCCCTTAGGAACTTCGTTACTCGTTCTTTCATATCATCGGGCGCAGAGGCACTTATAAATGTAGGTCTAGGTGTCTCTTTACTCCCTAGGTTGATTTATGTTAATTCATCTATCGTGTTTTGGCCACCCTCCTCTAATTCTTTGGGAGCCTCCTTAACAGTAATCTCATATTCTTCTTCTTCTTCTTCTTCCTCTATCTCTATTGAAACCATACAACAGGTCCCGTGGGTAAATTCATTTGGGTTTATAGGAATATCCTGATTGGTTCGCGTTTTATGTTTGGGTTTAGGGCATGGTTTTTTAATCATGCCCAAGTCATCGACGACTCTCATATTATCCAAATATGGGATCCTTTCTAGAACATAGGCGGCGTTTGCCATAACGTGTCTTACGACGCATGTTTCGCCTCTCTCGTCTATTTTAAAGGCTTCTTGATCCTGAAGGTGTCTAACGTCTCCTTCATCTAGCCATTCGGCTCTTTTAAGTAAGAAACTTTCAGGTTTGGGTCCACATCGAGGACATACCGCTGTGTGTTGCCCCCTTCCTATTAAATTACATATCCCGCATAAAAATATCATATTTCTTTCGCGAGAGTGTTCTTGTGGTGGTCGACGCTCAGGGATATCTGTACCCGAGCGAAGTACTGCTTGGCAATCAGGTTTCCCGGTTTTGACAAAGATGACTTCTTCGTCATCTGAGTCACTTGAGGAACTTCCTTCATAGACGACCACATTACACATTTCATGGTCGTCATCATTGGTTTCTTCTCCCTGAAGGGTTTGACTTGTTTCCTCTTTTTCATTCTTAAGGCCCAACATTATTGCCAATACATCTTCCGTTAAGAAATCTAGGAGGGTCAACGGTAGCGGAGTACCTTGCTTATGATTCTCTAAAGCTTGTATGTGCTTTTGGATTTCAGAAGGTGTAGGCAACTCTGTTGGTTTGGGCGACTTCTTGCCCTTTTGGCTGCCATTCTTGTTTGGCTTGCGATGGATGACCCGTTTTGGGGGTCTTGGCACTATGGGGTTTAAGTTGCTGTCCCATTTAACTTGAGGCTCTTTCAGAAGCTTTCTCAGCAACCTTTTGGTTTTCTTGGAGAGGTGAAATTCCCACGTTTCATTTGCGGGACTTTCAACCCTCCTTTCTTCAATTACTTCGACATGAGAGATAACATTAACTTGCTCGTGAGGTTCGGGTTGTTGCACGGCACTTGGCGCTAACTGCAAGCGACCCTCTTGGATTCTTCTTTCTATTAGGTCTTTAAAGACCCAACAGTCTTCTATTTTATGACTTATCACCCTATGATATGGGCAATAGTTAGGGTGATCAACCTTATCTGCTTGATCGGGGCGCTTGCTTGGAGGCAGTTCCATGCCATCTTCCAAAGCTTGTTTAAATATTTTAGCCGTTTTCTCCTTTTTGAAAGAGTACTTCTTATTCTTTCGTTCTTCTAACGATTTGGTGTAATGACCATTTTGGTTATCGCGAGGAACTGGCTGAGTGGGTTGGCTATCGACTTGCCTCGCCTCCTCGTCAGAAGAGTCAGAATCTCTGTTTTCGGGTTTGTTGGCTTTATTGGTTTTGACGGCGTATACCGTCTTTGATTCCTTCCTCTTTGGGAAATCTCTTCTAGGTTTGAAAGAGGTTGATGACTTCTCTTCTATATCCGTTTGCCCCAATCTGGATACGGTGTCTACCAAATCTTGATAACTGTTGGGGTTGGCAACGATTAACATTTCTCTCATTTTGCCGGATGTACTTCTTATGAGCAAATCAACTGCCTCCCTTTCGGGTATAGAATGGCTCGACTTGTTGCTCATATTTCTCCAGCGATTAATATATGCCAGAAGAGTTTCGTTTGGCCCTTGTTTGGCCCATGCCATCAGCAAGTCTTATTGGACTGCTTGCAGTGGCGAACCTATCTATGAAGGCACGCGCCATTTGGTCCCAGGATTTTATACTTCCCGGTTTTAAAGAGCAATACCATTGAAACGCTGGTCCCGAAAGACTTCTAACGAATTGGCGACAAAGGAACGCTTCTTCTCTTGAAGAGTCGCCACATTGAATCATGAAGTGGCTGACGTGTTGTTCAGGTCCCGTCTCATCTGTCCCATTTCCTGAGAACTTGGAGAATAAGGGAACAGTGTATGTTGGGGGGTATTTTGGTATATTGAATTCGGGAGGGTATGGCTTCCCTATTCGCAGTGTTGTTTGTTTGGGGCAATCCCCATTTCTTGTAACTGATGATCATTTCTTGAACATCAACCGCAGTAAAGGTTGGGGAGGCTTCTCGCCTTTCATCTTCCCAATGTACTCTACGTCTTTCTTGAGGGTTTGGTCTTTCTATTCTTTCAAGCCCGTTCACGGGGCTGGACCGATTTGATGTTTCTCCCCTTTCGAGTTCGGAGCCAGCGAGACCTTTTCCTCAGATTTCAGCTATCAACCTTTGCTCCCTTTCGTAGGCTTGATGTACTTCAGCCCTAAGATTTTGTATCTCGGCTTCCATTTGGTTGAAGGCGGATAACATTTGTTCTTGTGTTTGGGTACCAGTTTGACTTTCACCAGTACCTGGAGAAGTTGCCAGGACGGTATGGAAGTTACCCAATGCAGGTTCATCCATATGGCCTACATCTGAACCACTTATGGTTCTGGGTTTGGCATTTATGGGAGGAAGGCATGCTGCGTCAGACTCCTCCTCATCGTTGCTCGGATTCTCGACAATGGGGTCTTTCCCCTTTCTCACCATGCATACGGTGGGGTTGGAGGGTTCGACAGAATGGTCGTCTTCCTCTTCGAGGTCTTCATTAGTGGTTATCATGAAAACCGTCGCTTCTTCTTCTTGCTTAGGGTGTGTTTTAGTGACCCTTCGTTTCTTGTGAGTGGCATTTGGCGCCACTATTGTTAAGCTTCCAGTGTTGGAGGGGTGTGGATTTATTCGTGCCCCCAGCCTATCGTGTACACTGGTTGGTCTTCTCAGAATTCGAGGGGTTTGATTCAGTCCCTCATTACTTGAGCTTTGAGAGGTGCTTGCACGCATCTCTCGACGGAGCTTTGGTTTTAACGAGGCACCGTCAGGTGCCCCCAGCCTCGGGGCTGAGAACGTGGGTTTTGGTGAAGAGAAGAAGGCGTTGTTGTGTGCCTTAGGTTTTAAGGCTGGAAACGTTAGCCTCGATTTGATTGAAGGTTGGGCCTCGTTGGATTCCCCCAGCCTTTGGGCTGGAAACGTCAATCTGGACTTGACGGAAGTGGGTGTAGAGGTTTCTTGCGCAGGATGTGCGTAGTATCGGTTCCTACGCTGCTTTAACATACAAAGCTGTTTGTGAGCCTTATGAATGGCCGCAGCAGTGTCATCAACCATTTTGCGGTTGGTGTTCATCCTTTTTGATTTATGGATGAACGAGATAGTTTGAGGGACTTCTCCCGCTTCACGTATGTGTGCAGTAGAAGAATTCCTCCTCACTATCCTGAGTGGAGAGAATGAGTTGCGGACGGGAAGGGCTGGTTGAGCCACCAACTCATCCTGGTAGGCTTGGAGATTTCTCTTTTTGGTGACCGACAGAGGGATCACGGGAGCTTGGTTGATCTTGGTTATTTTCTTAGACGCGCGTCTTCTTGCGCGTCTAGTTTTGGAGAGTGGAATGAACGTCTTACCGTCCATTCCCTTAGGGGTGAGAAAATAGCATGCTTCCTCATCATCATCTTCAACTTCTTCCTCGGTGATGGACCCGAGGGACAGCTGTTCATTCATTGGAGAAGGAGCAGGGGCTTCGAATGCCCTAACTTCCTCAACAGGGACCGCGAAAGTCCCAAAGTAAACCACCTCTTCACCAGCAGGGAGACTGGTAACTTGGGCAAAAGAGCGAGCATTGATTGCGGTGTAAGCCATTCCTGCAAACAAGCAAAACTCAAAATTTCATTAGTCAATTTTCATATGTAAATTTATACATGAGTGTTAGCCCGATTATTCAATCCATAGGCGTCGATATCGAATATAAAAGGAAATGACATAACCCAAGCGGTCCAATGACTTGTTGTTTGAGTGTTTTGAAGTCATTGGCTACGTAAGTATGTTCCTTTTATCTTCGTATCGGATCCCGAACCTGTGAGGAGGAGAATATCCCACTGGGCGTGCCAAAACCTGTAGGGCGCAGAAAGTTGCACAGCAGTGGAAGGTGTGTGCATGTGTTAAAATGCCTCAGGGTTCAATGCTCTCTGTTTTCAAAACGTTGGGGAGAACATCGAATTCGAAACATTCAATTTCTTTCTACAATTCCTTCGGTTCACCCTCAACAGACCTACGGTTCATAATCAGTCTATCGAGAGAGTTTATTGATTGTGGGAACGTTTAACTCCCAGCGGGCGCAAGCCCCCACTGTTAATTACATCAGATGACCCTTCCAAGCCATACTGAAAACCTCGTCCATTCCTGGATTTGTGCCTATTTAAGTGAATTGAATAAAGGGGCTAAAAAGGGGAACTCATGTATTGACTTTGGTTTTGATTTGATTTTCTATATGTT
Organism: Carex parvula; assembly: GCA_025461045.1. NCBI lineage: Eukaryota > Viridiplantae > Streptophyta > Magnoliopsida > Poales > Cyperaceae > Carex > Carex parvula. Next base: position 1,622,768 of record JAJGRW010000413.1, on the reverse strand, counting down.
TGGACATGTGTATGTATGTGACTTTTACATTAAAATAATGTTTATTGCATTTCAGAAATGGGAATTTGGACATTTGAAGAGTGTATGTACATTACTTGTTTATATATTTAATTTATGACATGTTTATTTACATTTTTGTTAATTATTTACCTTTTATCAAGGATGAATCATTTAATTTTGAAGAAAAGGGTATTTTGGTCATTTCATGATTTGGTTAATGCTTGGATATGCTTAATTTTGGTTTAGAAGTGTGAGGAATTTGATTTAGGTTCATTTGGAACTGATTTGAGTCAATTCGGACTTGGGATGAGAAAGTTATGATTAAAAAGGTTGAAAGGGACCTATTTGTAAATATTTATATTTTTATAAGGGCATGTTTACAATTTTATGAGGACTGTGCTACAAATAAAACTTGTCAGAGGGACTTCCTTATAAAAGAACTTGGATTTAATGATTTTAATTATTAATTGGGCTTTGAGATTTGTATATTAGGCTTTGAGACTTGTGCTGAACATTGGATATGGGTATTGGGCTTTGAGATTTAATCATGAAACTTTGAAATGTGTGCTGCGCCTTTGAGCCTCTTTAAGATTCGGTTAATAGATATTTAGTTTTAATTCGGGTCACTGACAAATGGGCCCCGGAAAGCAGAATTTTATTAGACGTTGGATTGGAGTCTTGCTTTAAGATCTGCATTCTTATTTGAACTTTTGCTTTGGCGCCCTCATCAAACGATCTACGTTTGCTTCAAAATTCGTGCAATCTCAGATATGAACTAGGGTTGCCGGTTTCCGATTGACTCCGGTCACGGCGGGGCAAGGCGACGCCATGGTTGGTATCGCCCTGGACCAGGGATCATATTGCACCTGTTGTCGGTCGCCTCCGATCATCGAAAACGGTGGTCTGAGGTTGAGTTCAGCTGTGACATCCGATTTTCGATTTAATTTTGATTCTCTTGGATTAAGCTGTGATTATTCTTAATTATATGGTCAAGTATCATCGTGTCTTTACTTTGAATCTAGCAATTGCTCCAATTTTTTATTTTGGTTGAACTCTAATCACATTTGGATTCTTGTTCTTCGGTTTGGTACCGGTTTAATGTTGAATTGAATAAGGAATTTCTCCAATTCGAAATTGAGACATTTAAGATGTGGATTTGAGCTTTAGTGACATGACAGGGTGTTTGGATTTATCAATTTGATTGACTTTCTTTTATTTTTAAGCATTGTAGACATGGTTTTTAGCAAATTGAATTAATCCATAAATTCTGATTTTTGTTAAAAATTATACAATTAATTCATAAAGGGGTATATTTATTGAGTACAAGATGAATTTCATGAACTTTAGAATCTTATTTCTATTTTTAAATCATTTATTTCAGCTGAGGGGCAGTGAAGGTAATTTTACCAAATTAATTACTGGATTTCTATTTTTGACAAGCTCATTTTTGAAAATTCATAATAAATTGGAACAAGGTCAGAAAAATGTAAAGTTAATGTCTATTTCATGTATTTTGAAGTTTTCTATCTAACCATGATGTTGATCTTTTGATTTGGATTTTTAACCAACTTGTACTGTTCATTTTACCAGCAGCAGCTTATTGCTGATTTTTCTGTTTTTTAAACATGCGCTTTGAAAATTCATATCAATTTGAAATAAGATCAGAAAAATGCAAAGTTTGTGTCAATTTTATGTGTTTTGAAGTTCTTTACCTGACTGTGTAATTTGTTTTTCATTTTGATTTTCATTGTGCTTTGTGCGGTTCAGTTTGCAGACAGAGGTCAGATCTGGTCTGTTGGGGTATACCACTGTGCCAGCAGCCTTTAAACCATGCTTGGCTGCTGGACTTGACCTTGGTGTTGTACCAAAGACTGGTACAGAGGTGTTAACACATGCTGGACATTAAAATCAGAACCCTTTTCCTTAGTTTGGTAGCTGCTGCCTTGTACCAGTAAAAGAAAGAATGGAAGATCAAAGCTCCAAAAATTCATCTTTCAACATTTTAAAATATCACAAATTGTCAGAGTCTGGAAATTTGCAGGGAAGCCTCTAGTCTTATCAAAATTATGCATCATATGATCTTTTCACTTGATTATAGTGCAAAATCATTAAGATATCATGGGAAGAGAATACAAATGACATAATGCACTTATATTTGCTGTCTATTTGCATCTACATCCTCTATCTTTCACCATATTCACATATATCGATTTAATCTTCTACAAGGTGTAATCTAGTACACTTGCATGAAAGATTTAATCTTTATACATGAATCATGGGCCCTTGGATCATTTAATAAAGATTGAGAGGAAGCTAGCTAGCTTAACCTTTTCAACCCCTTTGTGTGTATTTTTCTTGTTGTCACTTTTAATTCCCTTTTTAATTCTTCATTAAAATAACCAAATAGCTCCAATATGAGAGGAAGCTAGCTAGCTCAACTCTCATATTTTTGCTACTTAATTACTTTAAAAGAATTAAAAAGAGTTGATAAAAAAAGAAAGAAATGTCAAGAAAAAAGCTTGCAACTTTTCATTTAGATATTCTTTTTTGTTATATGCTAAAATATTGATAATATTCAAATGAGGTCAGATCTTATTAACTAAAGAAATCAACAAACTCCCCTTTTTTTTTTCATTTAACATTTTTATTGAGACAATAAAGGCAAAAGTATACATATTTTTTGTTGATCATTGGACTAAACATGCTTAGCTTGTTATGAGACAAGCTAAGATGTCACATAGTCTTCTCATTTCATTGATTTCTAGAAGCTCCAAACAAATAATGGGAGAAAGCAAAGGAATCAAGAACAAACCCGAAAAACAAAATTAAAGAAGAAATGCATGAATTTCAAAGAACTTTATTTCATTAAAATGAACATTGCTGGGCTCCTTAGAGCCTACATGATTTAGGTATTAATTACCTAATCCTTTACTGTTGAGAAGAACAAATCTCTTCTTTTCCTTTCCTTTTCTAGCTAGCTAAACTATGGAGAGAGGAGAGAGCTCTAGGAATTTGTGTATATCTCGGGTTATCTGGTGGTGTTGTTGTATCTTTTTCTTTTTATCTTCAATTCATCTCTTTATATAGGCTGAAGGGCATAAGGTTTAGGGTTTTGCATAGGGCCATGTTGGCTTAATCTTCACTCTTCATTTTCTTCATTTTATCTTCAATGCTCCAGATTTTGTTTCAAGACATCAAGCCATATATGCAGGGGCTTAGACCAATGATGGTCAGCCATGTTAGCAATCCAAAGCATGGATGGGTTTGGACCCTTTGATTTAATGTGTTTGATGGCCGAGATATGATATATGAGGTTGTGCTTTTCCTCATGCATGGGAGAATGGATCTTTCTCCTTTGGCAGCTTGCTTGAATGTTAGGCTAGCTGTGCATAGAGCCAATTTAGCGCAGGGGTGCAGTTGTCAGTATGGTATGATGCTCTTTAGGTTAAACCGACCTTATCATGGGATATGGCCGTTTGATATATTCTAGCCACTGAGAGAGCAACACAAGGTAGGCATAACGTATCATTAACATGCCCTGCACATCATCATATTCATTCCTTTGTCAATTTCCATTTTTGGATGAAATACATATCTCCTTTTGATACCCGTCGGGTGTCAATTTCCATTTTAGCCATTTCCCTTAAATGCGTATCAGGCTAAGGGTTGTAATGGCCTCATGTGATCCTGGCGACACTGTCCAGAGCTTTAAAGAGGTGCAATTGCCCTTAGCCTATTCTAATTTGAACTAGACCCGTTTGCGCTCGGGTCTCTCCTTCCGTTTGATTCAACTCCCTTTTCTTTCAATTGGACTGTGAGAGAGCATCACCATAAGGTGAGAAGTGAGCTTTTAGCATCAATTTTACTCTTTGCGCAGTGGTTGTCCGAGTCCCAAATCTAATTGCCTTTCTCCTCTTTTCAATTCCCTTTGTTTATTAGGAGAAGAGTTTAATTAACTATGCCATTGTTTTCGTCTCATAGAGCAGAGCCGAGAAGCAAAAGGGAATTGGGGCAATTCGGTCCCTCTTCTTGTGAATTCTATTTTCCCATTTCACTTAGCCGCTGAGGAAGGGAAGGACACGAAGAAGAAAGGAGAGAGAGCTGACATTGGGGCCTCGATTGTCAGCCTCATTAGAGGCGAGTACTGTACCATTTCCCTTTTATTTCTTTATTTTGGATATGACTGGTGTACCATGAACCAGCCCGCTGACATCATTGAAGTTTATGCTGGGCTTACGTGATCCAAGTGCACGCATTCTGAAGGGGTCGTCCGCGCTTAATTTAAACTCAGCGACAACACCGCTGTCCCCGGATGGGCATGGCGTATCATGAGCCAAATGGCTGTCTTCTTGGTGCATACAGTTTAATTTCTGTGATCTGAGTTTATCCAACTCGAGGTTCCAGCGAAATTTGCCATAGGTCACTGACTTGTGGGTCCAAGTCACAGAGTTAACTATCGTGCACCCCAATTTGTACCCGAGATACCTAGGTTAAATGCTAGAGGTCCCCAATGCCACATGGCACCAATCATAAACCTCTATTTTGTAAATTCAATATCTTTTCAACTATCTTGAATTAAGAAATGTGCTTTATATCAAAATTCATGATTATTTGAGTAGATTTTAATCATGAACTTGATTTAAAGGTTTTCACTCTCATATTTTGTGGTGTTGTGCCAAATCAGGGCGAGGTTGACCTTTCATTGACTGATCTTGCAATTAAATGGTATCCTTGTCCAAATAATTAAACTCTTGACTTTTTAGGGTCAAACACCCACACCGGGACGCCATCACGCCACAATTTTTGGAGGTCCTCAATTAATGGTGCGAGATATACATCTATGTCATTTCCGGGTTGTCTGGGTCCTTGGATTAGTAATGACATCATTATATACCTGCGTTTCATGCACAACCAAGGAGGAAGATTGTAGATGGCTAACAGAACTGGCCAAGTACTGTGCCGACTGCTCATGCTTCCAAACGGACTCATTCCATCTGTGCTCACCACAATCTTGAGGTTTCTTATCTTGGAACTAAAATCTTTGAAATGTCTATCAAAATTTCTCCACTGAGGAGAATCAGCCGGGTGTCTTAGTTTACCGTCCTTTTTGCGCCCTTCTTCATGCCAACGCAATAACTTTGCATCTTTGAGATTTGCAAATAACCGTTTGAATCTCGATATTATCGGCAAATACCACAACACCTTAGCCGGAGGTCGGCCCTTTTTGCCGTCGTCACAATCAGTAGTGCCCTGGTCCTTACATTTATACCGAGAAACACCGCACTTAGGACAAACATGCATGGCCTCATACTCATTACGATACAATACACAGTCATTCGGACATGCATGTATTCTTTTGATCTTCAACCCCACCGGACATATCAGCTTCTTCGCCTGATATATTGTACGGGGTAACTCGTTGTTATCTAGGAGCATTTCTCCTAAAAGCTTTAATAAGGACGTGAAACTCTTATCGCTCCAACCACTGTCTGCTTTCAAGTTCAATAATTTCAACACAGCTGACAGTTTCGTAAATTTGGTACACCCGGGATACAACGGCTTTTTGGATTCATTAGACAAATACTGAAATTTATCATAATTTTTATCACTAATTTCATCTTCCACATCATTGAACATGTCCTCCAGATTATCAATATACTCGTGTACTACATTTTCAGCGATATCCGTCTCCAGCTCATCATCGTCGTTGTGAGCAAGTTCAACATTATCAAAATTTTCGACACATCATCATCGCTGAAATCAAGTTCAAAATTATCCAAAATTTCTACATTCTCATCACTCTCTTCACAACAGTTAGAATTCTTATTGGTACAACTACTTTCCCCAAATTTCTCACCATGCATGAACTAACATGTATATCTTTTCTTAAATCCACGACAAATCAAATGAGCTCTAATTTCTTCGGAATCCCCAAATCTTAAAAAAAATTACAATCTCTACAAGGACACAAAATGTCGGCTTCCTTCATCTTCACTCTATACCTCTCAGTGAATTTTATGAACTCATCAACGCGACCCAAATATTCTTCACTATCACGTCGCAATTCATACATCCAACTTCGATCCATCTGTAAATTAAATTAAAAAAATGATTTCAATTAATCATGGTCAACATGTAAATTGGTACCAAATTCTAGGCTTACAAAGGGCCGGTTTACAATCCTAACCCACTCTTTGAATATTAGGTCCCATATGTGAACACATATTAGCGAGATTTAATTAGTATTTGAGAAAAATTTGGCAGCATTTCCTCTTAACTCCCCAAGTATGCGTAAAAACCACATACTCGTAGGAGCATTAAGGGAAAATACCATCGAACTTTCCTCAATTACTAATTAAATCCCGCTAATATGTGTTCACATCCTAAATGAGACCCAATATTCAAAGAGCAGTCCCAAAATGGAGACTATCCAAAATTAATCCCTATTGGATTAATTTTGAACGGGCAAAGGACCTAAAAGCATCAGTAGGTCGGTTATTGGACAACAATACACTAATTACACATGATCTAAATAAGTACAAATAAGTAACATAAAAATAGAGGAAGAAAAGGAAAATATATATATATACACACTAACTTAGAAAGATAGAGAGGAGAAAATACAAACTTCAAAGATCTCAGATAATACCAGCTGCTGGCCTTTGCAGAAATTGGATCAGCGCATTCAATACAGAGAGAGAGACAGTATTAATTACTCGATAAAAAAAACAGCGCTGGAAGGAGAAGGCATTTTATACCAAAACCCTACAAAGACTTTTCTCCACGGATCTTAAGTTAAGAAATCCGTGTAGCTCTCTCACAAATCATACACGGTTAATTGTATTTAAGAACCGTGTGTATAATGCTAGCCTTTTCTAGGAATTTATAAAAAAATTCGTATCACTTAAGGTAGGAGAACGCGGTTCTACACGGATTTTCAACAAACAACCGTATACATTTACTTTCTACACGGATCTTTCGTTAAGAAATCCGTGTAGCTCTCTAACAAATCATACACGGCTATTTTTACTTAGAACCGTGTATAATGCTAGTACAAATATTCGTGTAGCTATTTCGTACACGGATATTCAACAAATATCCGTGTACAATTACTATTTGGACACGGTTTTAAGTTAAATATCCGTGTATGTTATCCTATATATTTTTTTATTAACAATTTTTTTCTGGGCTAGCCTCCAGTTTTGTTAGCCAGTTTGCTACAAAATTCAATATTGAGTTTACCACCAGTTTTTCAAATAATTTGACATCCAGTTTTCCAATTACAGCACACAAATTATACTTAGCATTACAAAATTTATATTTAGCATTACAAATCCATGTTCAGCAATTACAAAATTTATAAATTCATCTCCTTATTTACAATTACAGCACAAAAAATTACTAAATTCACTATATTTTATTTAATTACAAGAACATGCTTTATATTTGAAACACAAAATCAGTGCATGGCATACAAACCGGTCAATTAATAAGGGTAAACTAAAAATTCATGTACACTAAATTATACAAAATTATACAAATCCATATTGAGTATTACAAAATATAAATTGAAACATTATACAAATCCATATTGAGCATTACAAATCCATATTGAGCATATATTATACAAATCCATACTGGGTAGACATATTCTTCTTCCTGAGCCTCGATCCCATAATGATTTCAAATATAAACTTAAGGTTTACATTTGGTGCTAGTAGCTAGGGTTTACAGAGGGTAATATGAAGATACATTTTAATAAAGAAAAAGTCGAGTAAAAAGTTGGATGAAGGACCTTCGAAAAAAAGGGAAGAGGTGGATGAAGGACCTTCAGAGCCGGATGAAGAGTCGAATGAAGAGTCGGACACAATCTTGTCAGACTGAAGAAGGTCGGTTCTATGTATGTATGCAACCCATGTCAGAATCTTCCTTGTTAGCTGAAGCTGGTGTAACTCAGAGGTTGTGTCCGACTCTTCATCCGGCTCTTCATCCGGCTCTGAAGGTCCTTCATCCCACCTCTTCCCTTTTTTTTCAAGGTCCTTCATCCAACTTTTTACTCAACTCTTTCTTTATTAAAACAAGTATATCTTCATATTACCCTCTGTAAATGATCAGAGTCAAAATGATGATGATTTACGTAGAGTTTTGGCTTAGGTTTTGCATATTTTCTCACACTTATGTTTAATTATTTAGAGAAAAAGGCTACTGTCACCCTTCTTTATGTTTTATTGCAGAAAACAGGTTTTGGGACTATTTCACATCAAAAGGAGCTAGAATCAGGTCAATCGGATCAGCGATGCCTTCAACCAAGTCTTGGTTACGGTCCGTATTGGTTAATACGGACCAGACATAGCACAGACTCGGAAGATGGCGCAGGAAGTTACAACCATAACCGCCAAGGTCTCATTACGGACCGTATTACCTGATACGGTCCGTATCCGTAGGCGCCTCTTGGGAAATAACTGCCGACAACTGTTTCCAGATTGATTTCTAGCCTCCAATCAACCTCTACACGTCCCTACACTCCTATATAAGGCCCCTGGGCAGATAGAATTAGTATCTTTGTATTTAGGGTTAGATTTGATTAAAGAGAGAAGAGAGGAGTGATTGTAACCATGCCGTTCCGCGGCTAAGTTCCTTTTCTTAGGGCTAGGCAGTAAACCTTGTTACTCTTGATGTTTTGATATATATTTTTCTGTTGATTATGATTTCTTGTTGTTGTATCGAATATGCTTTTGTGATTTATTATCTCTTCATCTAATTTCAAAGATCTAGTTTGAGTTCATTAGGGTAGTGACAGTGCTTTAATAACTCTTTAAACTATTTGGATGAGTTAGCCTCGTTGAGATCTATTAGGTTTATGTGAAGAAAACCTTCGCGGGAAAACCATAAACCAGAACAACAAAACGCATGACCAAATTCCATCATTTGCGTAAGGTAAATCGCAGTGATCTGTGTAGTAATTTGGGAGATAAGAGACCCGATAGTTGCGTAAGGTAAATCGCATTGTCCTGAGTAGAGTCTCGATGAAAGATCTGTCATTCTGGCGTAACATAAATCGCAGTGACCTTTGTAGTTATCTTTCATAAAACAACAACAGGAAATCAGACGCAACAGGAATATATTGTCAAGACGGATTGAGTAGCAATGGTGTGCCAAAACCCTAGGAATTCTCATCTCTATCTTTACTTTAATTACTTTTAATTGTTTCCTAATTTACATTGATCAACAAACATCTCTCAAATTTCAAATTTCGTCTAGCCTTTCGAAAGGTTGTGATTCGATCGCTCAAAGCATTGAACCAATATTCCCTGTGGATCGACCTCGCATATACTACTCGATAAGGATTTTGCGCTTGCAGTCCGCGATAGCATTTACGAGTTTATAAATATTAAAAGAAACATTGCTCTCTTTTGAGTGATCAAGCTTTTTGGCGCCGTTGCCGGGGAATAACGGTTCATTGTGCAAGGCCTCGAAAGACGCCCTTGCTTTGACCATTGAATCCAATTAATTAGAAACGCTTAGGATATTGCACGCTGGCCGAATCATCCGTACGAAGATCCCAGAGGATTGCTAGTAGGAGGGGACAATTCGCTTCCACATCACCGATAAGAACCAATCATAGTTCTTCATCCAGTAATTCTGAAGGCGAAGAAGACCCAGATTCGATCAACATGGATATCCCACCGATTAACAACGGAAGACACAATGGTGATAATGGAGTTCACGATGCAGCAAGACCCAGACTTCTAAGGGACTATTGCGTACCGCGCGCGAATGATCCTAATTCTAGTATAAACCCGCCAACTGTTACAAACCGTAATTTTGAGATCAAACCTGCTCTCATAAATATGGTTTCGCAACAGCAATTTGGAGGATTGCCACATGAAGATCCACATCTTCATTTGTCAATTTTCCTAGGGATATGCGAGACGATAAAGATCAACGGAGTTACCGATGAAGCAATCAGGCTAAGGCTATTTCAATTTTCATTAAAAGATAAAGCAAGAGCATGGTTGTTTTCCTTACCGGCCAATTCCATTCAAACTTGGGACCAATTGTTTAATGTGTTTATTGCAAAATATTTTCCACCATCCAAAACTTCAATGTTTAGAAATACAATTACTAATTTTGAATAAAGGGATGGTGAAACATTGTGTGAGGCATGGGATAGATATAAGGATATGTTAAGGTGTTGTCCACATCATGGTCTAGAAAGATGGCTGATTGTCCAAACTTTTTATAATGGTCTAAACCCTACCGATAGGTTGTCTATTGATGCTTCTGCAGGAGGAGCAATCATGAACAAGGAACCTGACGAGGCTTACAACCTAATTGAAGAGATTGCAATCAACCAACACTACTGGATCCCTGAGCGAAAGAAGCCAGCGCCAACACCTGGCATGCACCGAGTAGATGATATCTCCATGCTGAGCGCAAAGATTGATGCTTTGCAAATGGCACTTAACAAGCAAACCAAGCAGCGAATGGTAGCAGCAATCAATGCCGCAACAGCATGTGGCTATTGCGGAGGAGCACATGAGATGACCTAATGTATGAATGTGACGGAAACTGAGGAAGAAATAGAGCAAGCAAACGCAATCAACAACAGCTTTCGACCTCAGCCCGCCTACAACACATACCATCCAAACAACCGAAACCATCCAAATCTCTCATATGCAAACAATCAAAGGCCTGCTGCACCCCAACAGAACTACCAACCACAATCCAATTTTCAGCCAAGATACAACAATCCTCAACCGAACTACCAACCAAGGCAATACAATCAACCGCAGCAACCAGACATCACATCATTAATGGAGAGATCCTAGAGAAGCAAGAGAAGGCTAACGCCGAAATCGCACAAAAGATCGAATCCTTAACAAACCGCAACAAAGACTTAGAAGACAATGTCTCTAAGATGGCAAGAGAACTCTCAAGTATCGCACGTGGAAAAGGCAAATTTCTGGGCCAACCGGAAGAAAACCCGAGAGAGACTTGCAAAAACATAACATTAAGGAGCGGTACAGCTTATCAGGGACCTCCCATGCCCGATCAAACTTCCGATGAGATGCATGCAGAACCATTGCATTCAGAAGAGTACGAGCCGCAACCACTGGAGCAGCCCGTATTCGAACTGCAGACAGACCTTACTCAGGAGCAGAATGACACCGTAGGTGGAGACGAGCGACAAACCGAACCTGAATACATTTCACCACCACCCTACAAGCCACCTCTGCCATTCCCTCCAAGGCCTGCCAAGCACAAGATGGAGCAGCAACTCGCGAGATTCAAGGAGACACTCAAGCAACCACAAATCACAATCCCCTTCACTGAGGCAATTGCAAACATACCTTCGTATGCTAAATTTCTGAAGGAGATTCTTTCAAATCGAAGTAGACTCCAAGAACTCTCAACAGTTCCACTCAATCTGGAATGCAGTGCGCTCGTGCAAAGCAAATTACCGATGAAGTTGAAAGATCCGGGAAGTTTCTCAATACCATGCACCATTGGCACAACCAATTTTAAAAGAGCTTTATGCGATCTGGGAGCAAGCGTGAGTCTAATGCCTAAGGTAGTATTTGATAGACTGGAATGTGGGGACCTATCACCAACACGGATCTCATTGCAACTGGCTGACCGATCAATTCGATACCCTGAGGGAATGTTGCGTGATATTCCAATCAAAGTCGGTAAATTTTGGATACCAGCAGATTTTGTGGTAATCGATATGGAAGAAGATGAGCATATTCCAATCATCCTTGGAAGGCCATTCCTCGCTACATGTGGGGCAATGATCGATGTTAAGAACGGAAAAATCTCACTCAATGTTGGCGAGAACAAAATGATCTTCAGCATGAATGAGGTTAAAGTCTCTCCTGACATAAATCTTGTCTACAATTTGGAAACAATGGATGAGAATGGCAATGATGAATTGCGAATGGATGAATTTGGAGACATCGAAGAAACAGCACACGAAGAAGAAGTGGAAAGACTGTTTATTGTACAAGATAACAGTCAAGTCCATCCTACCTCCGTGACAACACAAACCGATGATCTGAACAAAAGTCCTAATATCGCAACCCATAGGAATTATTCTCTTTTAGCCCTTGCACTAATCAGAAACCTACGCGAAGAACTCGATGCAATTTCTCAAAGACTGGACGAGGTTGAAGCAGTACTCGGTGTGAGTCTAGCATTCGACCCCGGACCTCAAATACCAACCGACTTCTTCGAGAAGGACAGTGATGATGAAACCACAGAAGACGCTAAAGGCGAACCACCCGACAAGCAACCCGCTTGCATTGACGGGAGGGTATCTGGAAGAAACTGATGCGACACAAAGTCAAGCTAATGACTTAAAACAAGCGCTTTTTGGGAGGCAACCCAAGGCCATTTCTATATTTTCGCATAATTATTTGTTTTCAGGTTAATTAGGACTTTAACTGGGGAACGAATCACATTCACTCATTTTTTTATGACCAGGTGAACATGCTAGAGGAAGGGCTCGGTTAAAAACATTAGAAAAGTCAAGAAAATATTCTCTGTTACTAACCGTATCAGCCAATACGGACTGGGACAGTGAATACGGAGCAGGAGTCCAAAAAAGGAAGACGGGAGCTAATACGGTCCATATCAGCCAATACGGACCGTATTCAAAGAAGAGTTAAAGTTATCGGGATTCAAATTTCTGGATCGAATACGGACCGTATCAGCCAATACGGTCCGTAATGAAAACCGATCTGTGAATTTAAAACCCGTTAACGAAGAGGCGCGAAGTTGGGTAACCGTTCAAATTAGAAGTTTTCCTATTTTGAGCACCCTCTCTCCCGTTTCTCTTCTCCCCTTCATCTCTCTATCTCCCTTCCTTCTTTCTCTCCACCTCCTCCTCTCTCTTGCAAAACCCGAGCACACCCTCGCCTACACCGACGGCCACCAAGGGAGACCAACCCCACTCACACCCACCTCCAATACGGGCCGTATCCGACCCATATCCGCCGTGAGCATTGTGGGTCGACCCATACCTCCACCATTTTCGGTTCTTCTCCCATTTTTCTCTTGTTTTTCGATTTTGTTTCAATTTCCTAAAATTAGTCTATCCTCTTTCTTTGCAAATTTAGTTTTAGTACATTTTCTGTTTTAAATTTAGTTTATAACCAAAAGTCACGAAAAACAACAAAAAAATTAGGTTTTCTCGACTTTTACCAGAACCAGTATCAGTCCATTACGGTACGTACCCGTCAATACGGTCCGTATTAAGTCCTGTCCTTGGCCAAATTTCACCAGCACACGGGTCCGTAACCACCCCGTATTGACCAATACGGCCCGTAACAGAGAAGACTAAAATCTAACAATGGCCCCGAAAACACGTGGTCTTCTTAAAGCCTTGACAGGACTGGGCAAAAAGAAAAGAGGGGAGTCTTCTTCTCAAATTCCACAATCGCCCGAGTGAAGCCCCGAGAGGGAAGAATTGCCGGAATCTCCTCCTCAAAACGAGCCACAACCAATGGAGGAGCCGCAATATAACCCCCTAGATATCAAATTCACCTCTAGAGCACACGCCCGAGTCTTCAAAAAGTTGGAGGACAACAAAATCGTGAACCACAAGGCCATCCACATCAAAACCCTGCAAGAACTCAACCTCCTCGCCCAATTCAAAACCCTAGCCAAAAGGGTTCACATCTGGGACTTTCTCAACAAACTGGTGGATGTCCCGGTCTATGACGACCTCACCCGTGAGTTCATTGCCACCTTCTCCTCCGAAAATGATATAATCAAGTTTCAACTGATGAACCTGGAGCAGGAGATGTCGATGAGCGACTTTTGTGACATCTTTGGCTTCAAGGATAAGGGCGTACAGGCATACAATGACGACCGGAATTTTTGGAAGCTTATCACCAATGACCGCATCAGTGATCCGAGAGTCGCCAGCCACATTGTCCATCTAGTACTTCGGTACATGCAGGCTGCTCTCAGCAATTCTCTCTTCGCTCGTGGTGAGACATGTGCGAAAGTCACCTTCCCCGAGCTGTACATCCTCAAGTGCATGCTCATCACTCCAGAAGAGCCTCCGCACATCGGCCACTTCCTCTGCAACCACATTCACTCAATTGGAACCAACAAAAGGGGCAGAGGAAACATCTCCATCAGTGCCATCGCCACAATCCTCGCTAGCCAACTCAGAATCGAGGTAGATTTCCTAAAGGAAGGCACAGGCATGAAATTCCTAGACATCGAATGCCTCACCGCGATGAGAATGATTAGCGGTAGACCTCCCGAGCCATACCTATACCACATCGAAGACAGGAGGATTCAAATGCCTTGCAAGCCGCTTCCTCTCAAAAACAAACAAAGATGGAGGCAAGTGGCGCCTATTGGTAGACAGGCCACACAAGAGAGCGATGATGAGGTCGATTTTGATGCTCTAATGGCCGAAGCTGAGGAAGAAGACAGGGCCAAAACCGCAGCAGCCGCCGCATACATGCAAGAAATGACGGCAAATGAGCAAAGGGCCCGACAAGAGGCGCTCGCAGCAGAAGCAGCGCGACAGGGGGTGGGACCATCTGATGCCCCTCAAAGTGGATACAACCGGGTTCTACAAGCTGTCCGGAGCGTCAATGCAAATATGGAGAGGTTCTCCATCAACACTAGAGCTACTTATGCCCGGCTTGACCAGCAGTATGACGCGACACGTCACTCTGTAAGTCAGGTTCGCCAAGGTATGGATGAGCTGCTAGGGAATGCTGCCAACAACAGACGGGAGGCACGGCAAGCCCGCCACTTATCACAGCAGTACTACCAGCATGCCCTCACCACCGGTTTACCATATCAGCCACCACCATACGGACTCTTCGACCCGTCATTCTATGAGGAGATCCAGCACCCACCACCACCTCCACCACCTCATGATTGAGGTGCAGTGAGTTGTATCTTTCCCCGGTCCTTTTACTTTATTACTTCCTTTATTTTTTCGAGCATTGGGGATAATGCTAAATTTTATTCGGGGGGTAGGAGGTAAATTGACCATGTATCTTTAAAAATTTTCGCAATTTAATTTTCGCAACTTTAAATCTTAGGTGCTAGTAGTTTTACTCAAATTTTGACTAGGGTTGGAGGCATTACCGAAAATCCTAGAATGATTAAGTTGAGTTTTTTAGCTAGCTTGCAATTTTATTTTCCATTAGGAGTAGGTTAATCAAATAGGAATTGTTTTAAAATTTTAATTAGGCTAAGGTTTAGATAATTGGCCATGATACCAAAAATTCAGAATTTTAATTATTAGTGATTTCAAAGTGAACAATTAATTGCTAACCATGAGAGTTGATCAAAAATGCAAAACCTAGAATTTTTATTTTTGATAATTTATTTTTGCAAAGTCTTTTAAATTTGATAGTGTTTTAGAAAAAGGCTACTGTCACACTTCTTTAGAGAAAAAGGCTACTGTCACACTTCTTTATGTTTTATTGTAGAAAACAGGTTTTGGGACTATTTCACATCAAAAAGAGCTAGAATCAGGTCAATCGGATCAGCGATGCCTTCAACCAAGTCTTGGTTACGGTCTGTATTGGTTAATACGGACCAGACATAGCACAGACTCGGAAGATGGCGCAGGAAGTTACAACCATAACCGCCAAGGTCTCATTACGGACCGTATTACCTGATACGGTCCGTATCCGTAGGCGCCTCTTGGGAAATAACTGCCGACAGCTGTTTCCAGATTGATTTCTTAGCCTCCAATCAACCTCTACACGTCCCTACACTCCTATATAAGGCCCCTGGGCAGGTAGAATTAGTATCTTTGTATTTAGGGTTAGATTTGATTAAAGAGAGAAGAGAGGAGTGATTGTAACCATGCCGTTCCGCGGCTAAGTTCCTTTTCTTAGGGATAGGCAGTAAACCTTGTTACTCTTGATGTTTTGATATATATTTTTCTGTTGATTATGATTTCTTGTTGTTGTATCGAATATGCTTTTATGATTTATTATCTCTTCATCTAATTTCAATGATCTAGTTTGAGTTCATTAGGGTAGTGACAGTGCTTTAATAACTCTTTAAACTATTTGGATGAGTTAGCCTCGTTGAGATCTATTAGGTTTATGTGAAGAAAACCTTCGCGGGAAAACCATAAACCAGAACAACAAAACGCATGACCAAATTCCATCATTTGCGTAAGGTAAATCGCAGTGATCTGTGTAGTAATTTGGGAGATAAGAGACCCGATAGTTGCGTAAGGTAAATCGCATTGTCCTGAGTAGAGTCTCGAAAGATCTGTCATTCTGGCGTAACATAAATCGCAGTGACCTTTGTAGTTATCTTTCATAAAACAACAACAGGAAATCATACGCAACAGGAATATATTGTCAAGACGGATTGAGTAGCAACGGTGTGCCAAAACCCTAGGAATTCTCATCTCTATCTTTACTTTAATTACTTTTAATTGTTTCCTAATTTACATTGATCAACAAACATCTCTCAAATTTCAGATTTCGTCTAGCCTTTCGAAAGGTTGTGATTCGATCGCTCAAAGCATTGAACCAATATTTCCTGTGGATCGACCTCGCATATACTACTCGATAAGGATTGTGCGCTTGCAGTCCGAACCGATAGCATTTACGAGTTTATAAATATTAAAAGAAACATTGCTCTCTTTTGAGTGATCAGTAAACCCTTGCTACTGGCACCAAAAGCGAAGAGCCATCGTTGCTCACCTGAATGTGACATGGTTCTACAAAAAACAACATTATTAGAAACAAGCACAATTATACATGAATTAGTAAAATAATCACTAAAATAACAATTATACATGCATCACTGTATTATACATGCATTAGTTGATTATACATGCATTACTCTATTATTAGAAACAAGCACAATTATACATGCATCACTCTTATACATGCATTACTAAACAAGCACAATTATCAAGCTAATCATCACTAAAATAACAATTATACATGCATTACTCTATTATACATGCATTAGTTGATTATACATGCATTACTCTATTATTAGAAAAAAGCACAATTATACATGCATCACTCTATTTAATATACTAATTATTTACATTATCTCAACAAATCAAGCATGCATGCATTAATTACTAATTGACCTAAATAAGCAATAACAAGTAACAGAAAATTAGAGGAAGAAAATAGAAATATATACACGACTAACCTTAGCAAGATAGAGAGGAGAAATACAAAATAACTTCAAAGATCTCAGATCCGGCCTCCTTGTGCGCAGAAATCAGACCAATTCGTATACAGAGAGAGAGAGTATTAATTGATCAAAACGGCGCTCGAAGGAGAAGGCCTTTAACGATAATCAAAACCCTACAATAACTTTCTCCACGGATTATTATGTAAACAGCCGTGTAGCTCTGTCAAAGATTTCTACACTACTGTTTAAACAAACATCTGTGTGCATTTCGCATATTTCTACACGGTTCTCACCATAAATATCAGTGTGGCTCTCTCATGGCTATCTACACTGTTAGTTAAACAATAATCCGTTTACAATTCCTGATAAACGTCCGTGTAGCTCTCTCAAGACTTTCTACACTGATTCTTTAATAAATGTCCGTGTAATATATCCCACAGATATTTCGGGCTTCCAAAAAATTACAATATCACACGGTTTTTATATAAAGTTGTCAAATCCGTATACAATGTGCAGTGTACAATGACCATTTCTGTAGTAGTGAATACGGACCGTAACAGAGACTTAGTCGATGAGCGTCGTTGATCCGATTGACCCGATTCTAGCTCCATTTGGTCCCAAGTTTGAATGGAATTGGCCGGTAAGGAAAACAACCATGCTCTTGCTTTATCTTTAATGAGAATTGAAATAGCCTTAGCCTGATTGCTTCATCGATAACTCCGTTGATCTTTATCGTCTTGCATATCCTTAGGAAAATTGACAAATGAAGATGTGGATCTTCATGTGGAAATCCTCCAAATTGCTGTTGCGAAATCATATTTATGAGAGCATGTTTGATCTCAAAATTACGGTTCGTAACAGTTGGCGGGTTTATACTAGAATTAGGATCATTTGCGCGCGGTACGCAATAGTCTCGTAGAAGTTTGGGTCTTGCTGCATTGTGAACTTCATTATCACCATGGTTTTGTCTTTCATTGTTGATCGGTTCGTTCGGTGGAATATTCATGTTGATCGAATCTGAGTCTTCTTCGCTTTCAGAATTACTTAATGAAGAACTATGATTGGTTCTTATCGGTGATGTGGAAGCGAATTGTCCTCTCCTACTAGCAATCCTCTCGGATTTTCGTACGGATTATTCGGCCAGCGTGTAGCGTCCTAAAAAGAAAAAAAAAATCTGAAAATTAAACTAAAAACTGAAAATAAAAAGGAAATAAAAATAAAAACGAAATTGAAAATAAAAGAAAAATAAAAATGCAGAAAATAAAAAGAAATCTAGGCGTTTCTAATTAATTGGATTCAATGGTCAAAGCAAGGACATCTCGCGAGGCCTTGCACAATGAACCGTTATTCTCCGGCAATGGCGCCAAAAAGCTTGATCACTCAAAAGAGAGCAATGTTTCTTTTAATATTTATAAACTCGAAAATGCTATCGGTTCGGACTGCAAGCGCACAATCCTATCGAGTAGTATATTCGAGGTCGATCCACAGGGAATATTGGTTCAATGCTTTGTGCGATCGAATCACAATCTTTCGAAAGGCTAGACGAAATCTGAAAATTGAGAGATGTTGTTTTGATCAATGTAAATTAGGAAGCAATTAAAAGTAATTAAAATAGAGATAGAGATGAGGATTTATAGGGTTTCGGCACACCATTGCCACTCAATCCGTCTTGACAATATGTTCCTGTTGCGTCTGATTTCCTGTTGTTGTTTAATGAAAGATACCACATAGGTCACTGCGATTTATATTACGCAAGAATGACAGATCTTTCACCGAGATTCTACATATGCGATTTACCTTACGCAAATGTCTGATCTCTCAAATACCCCAAATTACTACAAAGATCACTGCGATTTACTTTACGCAAGTGATGGAATTTGGTACGCGTTTTGTTGGTCTGGTTTATGGTTTCCCCGCTAAGGTTTTCTTCACATAAACCTAATGGATCTCAACGAGGCTAATTCATACAAATAGTTTCTCTTACCATTAAAGTACTGTCACTACCCTAACGGACTCAAACTAGATCATTGAAATTAGATGAAGATATAGTAAATCACAAAAGCATTTTGTTTCAACAACAAGAAATCATAATCAATAGAAATATATATATCAAAACATCAAGAGTAACAAGGTTTACTGCCTAGCCCTAAGAAAAGGAACTTAGCCGCAGAACGGCATTGTTACAAGCACTCCTCTCTTCTCACTTTAATCAAATCTAATCCTAATTACAAAGATAAGTTATTCTTCTGCCCAGGGGCCTTATATAGGAGTGGAGGGACGTCTGGAGATTGAGTAGGGGCTAAGAAACTGATCTAGAAACAGCTGTCGGCAGTTATTCCCCAAGAGACGCCTTCAGATACAGACCGTATTGGGCAATACGGTCCGTATTAGGACCTTGACGGTTAGGGTTTAATGCTTCCAGAGCTATCTTCTGGTCTGTGCTAGGCCTGGTCCGTATTTGGCAATACAGACTGTAACAGAGACTTAGTCGATGAGCGTCGCTGATCCGATTGACCCGATTCTAGCTCCATTTGGTGTAAAATAGTCCCAAAACCTGTTTTCTACAATAAAACATAAAGAAGGGTGACAGTAGTCTTTTTCTCTAATTAATTAAACATAAGTGTGAGAAAATATGCAAAACCTAAGCCAAAACCCTACGTAAATCATCATTATTTTGACTCTGATCAGAGGTAAAATTAATAAACCCAATTTGGTTTTGCTAACAAAAAATACTTAATAGTTTGGGCTTGCTTCGGCTGAAAGAAGGGCATATCTGGAAAATAAAAATGCCTAAACCTCAAACCCTAAATTAATCTGGGCTTAATATCTTTAATGAACTTGTGATATATAGTGATACATTCATCTTGTGTGTATGTGTGTGTGTGTGTGTGTGTGTATATATATATATATTTCAAAACATCAATACATGACTGGACTGCAGTATGATATGACTATGCAGGATGATAGAAATGATGTTCAAATGGAGGTTCTTCAATTGGTGGATGAGGTGGCTAGTGATTATGACGCGGCAATGACCGTTGGGGTGGCCGAGGATATGGCAATAGACGGTCGGCTACCACTTGTCAGTCAAATGGAGTTGGAAGAAATGGGGTTGGAAATCAAAAGTCTGCATGACAGATATCTTCAAGTGACAAAGGATGCAGGACCAGGCTTCCTCTGCCCTGTAAGCCTTGGAGCGTTGCGGGCTGAGGGCTTTGAGCTGTATGTGGGTTTCACAGATATAAAAGAACTGATGAAGTACGATGAGCTTAACGTCTCTATTATAGTAGTCTGGACATTGTGAGTCTTCCGAAATTTGAACATATTTATTCTTTCGGCAATTAACTTTTTTCGTCCTTGTATTTTGACACTTGTTATTTTCAGGTATTGCATATCATTAGTTCCTCCAACTGAGAAAAATAATAATGACATTGCTTTCTTGGATGCATATATGATAAATACCGCAATGATAAAATCTGACAATGCAACTTCCAATGCATACTTGGTTGATGCCTTCATAAAGCATCAGGATAAGAAATTTGTATTTGCACCATACCACCAGGGGTAAGATGTTAATTAATTCTACTCATGTAATTTACTATCTGTTTTTAACAAGTTTGTATTGATTTATTCTTTTCTTACTTAAATTGTAGTCGACATTGGGTGCTTCTCGTTATTATGCTTCGTAATGCTGTTGTCCATGTGCTGGACTCGAAGCCAGATCCGGACCGAAATTTAGAAATCCTCGGACACCTTAGATGGTAGTTAAAAAACAAATAACTTAAAACACACAACAACAGTCTGACATACTTCTAGGTACCATACTAACCTTTTTTAATACCAGTGCTTATCGGGAATACACAGAAAGGGGGGGATCGCAAGCGGGTGAAGAAGCACCCGGATGTTAAAGACTTTGCGGTAAGAAAATATTCTAATCGAGTTTTTCATTCTAACTTAATTTAAGTTCCAATTACACTACTAATTATATTTTGTTTAAAATAATACACATTTCAGTGCCCTAGACAAACCGGAAGCTAGAAATGCTGCTATTTTGTAATGAAGAACATGAGTTCATCATCAAATGTTGTTATAATTCTTTTCCTAAGGTTTTCCAATCACCTGTTTTGATCTATCGTGCATGTTTTCATTTCATTTCTTATATATGTTATTAATATGTTCGTTGTTCATTCATGCAGTGCATAATGAAAACTAAACCGTACAATAAACGGAGCTACATGCGATCCGTACAACATAGTGTAAGTTCTTCTTGGATAGTATTTTACCTCCTTTACCTCCACAAGGAGTCTCAATTGAAATTTCAACAGTTTTTTGTACATATGATGATGTATATTTTTGTGGTAATTGGGAACAACAGCTATTGGTACATATATATAATGTACATTTTTGTTGTTGGTAATTGGTACAACCAGTGGGTACAATTTTTAAAAGCTTTGCTAGTTTTGGGTGGGGGTATAATTTTGATGGTATAGTACGTGATAATATTTGTGCTGGTACAATTAATGAATTACATGCTGTCTATGTTATATATATTGCTATATATATGGCTTGTTGTTTTACAATTAATGATGTATATGTTACAGATATGTTGTTGTTGGATATAGGCATTATGCATGTTGTCTCTCTCTCTATATATATATATATATAGTATGGCTAAATTGCTACCGGTAGCACTTCGACCGAAGTGCTTACGGGGTTAAATTTTAATATTTGATGTTCGAAATGTCAATTTAAGTAGCTCAATAAATTAGTTATATAATAAACATGTAGAATACCGATTTTTACTATATTTGAAATTTTTAACTATTTTTTTACGATTTTTGAAATATGATCTATTGTGGCTTAAAAATACTTCTATTTTTCGACCAAAAAAGTCCATCTTTCAAAAATTATAAAAAATAGTTAAAAAATAGTAAAAATCGGTATTCTACATGTTTATTATATAACCAATTTATTGAGCTACTTAAATCGACATTTCGAACATCAAACGGTCAAATTTGACCCGTAAGCACTTCGGTCGAAGTGCTACCGGTAGCAAATTTGCCATACTCATATATATATATATAGATGAGGGCTCAAATGCCCTAATGCTTCATGCCCCATTCGTGCCCCCAACATCTATATCTTCAAATGCAAAGTTCAAACAGATCATCCGAACCGATCAACATGATATCCATGTTAAAATATGATTGGAGACCAAATTTTATATTTTTTGGAATTTTTTTACTATTTTTTAAGATAGGTACAAAATCAGAAAATTCTGGACCATCTAAAAACAATGATTTTTGAACCTATCTTAAAAAATAGTAAAAAAATTCCAAAAAATATAAAATTTGGTCTCCAATCATATTTTAACATGGATATCATGTTGATCGGTTCAGATGATCTGTTTGAACTTTGCATTTGAAGATATAGATGTTGGGGCACGAATGGGGCATGAAGCATTGGGGCATTTGAGCCCTCCTCATATATATATATATATATATATATATATATATATATATATGTATATTGTTGGTTCAAATGCTGGATTTAAAAATGGCTAGCAAATGGAGGCTAGCTAGCCCCTAATAGGGGCGCATTTATAAATATATATATATATATATAAATCACCAACGTCTCAAATTAAAAACAGGCGTCAAAGCACTAGGATAACAATGCCAACACAAACAAAAATGATGGTGTATGTCACTTTTGACATCGGCAAATATTACGGAAAGTCGCTGGGTTAAGAACCTTTGCTATCGCTTCAAAAAGAGAAGCGATGCCATTGAATGCGCAGCGACAGCAGTTTGTAACACTGTTATTTAAGAAACGCCATCGGTTGGTTTATTTTACTCGATAACATAGGTGCACAACGCCATCGGATCTGACGGATGGCAAAGGTGAACACTTTCACTATCGGGGCGATAGGCATCGGTTCGAAAACAGATGGCGATTCTAGATTTCAACCGATAGAGAAGGGTTTTTTTGTAGTAGTGTATGATGATCATTCGACTACTACAAAAACTGGTTTTGTACACTGCACATTGTACACGGATTTGGCAATTATATTAAAAACAGTGTACCAAATATGAGTTCAAAAGATCTGAACGATTTCTACACGGATAATTAGTTAACAATCAGTGTCGAATTATTAGAGAGAGCTACACGGTTTATTAGAAACCACAAATCCGTGTGTAAATAAGTGTGTGTGCAAATAATTGAGAGAGCTACACGGACTTTTAATACAAAGCCGTGTAGGAACATTACACACGGTTTTTTGATATATAGCCGTGTATAAATCTTATAATTGTACACGGATTTATAACTAAAAAGCCGTGTAGAAATAGGTGGAGAGCTACACGGATATATAACTAAATAGCCGTGTATAATAGTGTAGGGTTTTATTATCTTCCCTTCCAGAGCGCCGTTTTGATCAAGTTTTTAGTTCATACATCTCGAACTGAGCTTTTTATTTCTGCGAATTGATCGAGGCCAGCAGCTGAGATCTGAGATCTTTGAATTAAGTTTGTATTTTCTCCTCTCCATCTTTCTAAGGTTAGTAATATGTATTTAAATCATTTTCTTTCTCTAATTTTCTGTTATTTAGGCTTATTTAATTAGGTCATTTCATGCATTCTTGAATTCTTAATTTTAGATGTAATTAATTAGTGTACGTATTGTGGTCCAATAACCGACCTTTAGATGCTTTTAGGTCCATGCCCGTTCAAAATTAATCCAATAGGGATTAATTTTGGATAGTCCCCGTTTTGGGACTGCTCTTTGAATATTATGTCTCATTTAGGATGTGAACACATATTAGCGGGATTTAATTAGTATTTGA
The DNA here is from genome assembly GCA_025461045.1 of Carex parvula. Lineage (NCBI taxonomy): Eukaryota > Viridiplantae > Streptophyta > Magnoliopsida > Poales > Cyperaceae > Carex > Carex parvula. Next base: position 1,598,764 of record JAJGRW010000413.1, on the reverse strand, counting down.
GGAAAGTTCGACAGTATTTTCCCTTATTGCTCCTACGAGTATGTGGTTCGTACGCATACTTGGGGAGTTAAGGGGAAATGCTGCCGAATTTTTCTCAAATACTAATTAAATCTCGCTAATATGTGTTCACATATGAGACATAATATTCAAAGAGTGGGTTAGGATTGTAAACCGGCCCTTTGTAAGCCCAAAATTTTGTACACGAAGGAGAATGTTGACCATGCATGATTAATTGATCAAATCATTTTTTTAATTTAATTTACAGATGGATCGAAGCTGGATGTATGAAATGCGACGTGACAGTGAAGAATATTTGGTTCGCGTTGATGAGTTTATAAAATTTGCTGAGAGTTATAGAGTGAATAAAAAAGAAGAAGACATTTTATGTCCTTGTAAAGATTGTAAAAATTTATTAAGATTTTTGGACATCGAAGAAATTAGAGCTCATTTGATTTGTCGGGGATTTAAGAAGAGATATACATGTTGGTTCATGCATGGTGAGAAATTTGGGGAAAGTAGTAGTGCCAATAAGGATTGTAATCGTGAATTGAATGATGAGAATGTTGAAATTTCTGATAATTTTGAACTTGATTGGAACGAGGATTATGAGAGTGCCGAATATTCTGATATTAACGTCGAACCCGAAAATGACGATGATGAGATGGAGAGGAATTTTGATGAAAATATAGAACACGAGTTTACTGAAAATTTGGAGGATATGTTACGTGATGTGGAAGATGAAATTAGTGATAAAAATTATGATAAATTTCAAAATTTGTCTAATGAATCTAAGAAGCCGTTGTATCCCGGGTGTACCAAATTTACAAAACTGTCAGCTGTGTTGAAATTATTAAACTTAAAAGCAGACAATGGTTGGAGCGATAAGAGTTTCACGTCCTTATTACAGCTTTTAGGAGAAATGCTCCCAGATAACATCGAGTTACCCGGTACAACATATCAGGCAAAGAAGTTGATATGTCCAATGGGGTTGAAGATCGAAAGAATACATGCATGTCCGAATGACTGTGTATTGTATCGTAACGAGTACGAGGCCATGCATGTCTGTCCTAAATGCGGTGTTTCACGATATAAACGTCGTAAGGACCAGGACACTGATGATTGTAACGAGGACACAAGTGGCCGACCTCCGGCTAAGGTGTTGTGGTATTTGCCGATAATACCGAGATTCAAACGGTTGTTTGTGAATCCCAAAGATGCAAAATTATTGCGCTGGCACGAAGAAGAGCGCAAAAATGACGGTAAACTAAGGCACCCGGCTGATTCTCCTCAATGGAGAAACATTGACAGACATTTCAAAGAATTTGGTTCTGAACCGCGGAACCTTAGGATTGTGGTGAGCTCAGATGGAATGAGTCCGTTTGGAAGTATGAGCAGTCGGCACAGTACTTGGCCAGTTCTTTTATGCATCTACAATCTTCCTCCTTGGTTGTGCATGAAACGCAGATATATAATGATGTCATTACTAATCCAAGGACCCAGACAACCCGGAAATGACATAGATGTATATCTCGCACCATTAATCGAGGACCTCCAAAAATTGTGGCGTGATGGCAGTCCCGGTGTGGGATGCGTATATGAAAGAGACCTTTACCTTGCGGGCCATGGTGTTTTGCACCGTAAATGATTTCCCCGCGTACGGGAATTTGTCGGGTTACACTTGTAAAGGAGCAAAAGCGTGCCCGATCTGTGAAGATGACACGCAGGTGCTGAGGTTGAAAAATTGTCAAAAGAATGTATTCATGGGGCATCGTAGGTTTCTTCCTATTAATCACCCATATCGTAAGAAGAAGATGGCATTCAACGGGAAAATTGAGCTTGGAGTGGCTCGTCATCCATTAGACGGGGAGAGTGTCTTCGAACGGGTAAAAAACATTGATGTTGTTTTTGGAAAATGCGCCAAAGCACTACCGAAGAATATTTGGAAAAAGAGGTCCATATTTTGGGAGCTACCGTACTGGAAATATTTAGAAGTGAGGCATTGCCTAGATGTCATGCATGTCGAAAAAAATGTCTGTGACAGTTTAATTGGTTTATTATTGAACATTCCGGGGAAGACGAAAGATGGTATTAAAGTGAGAAAAGACATGGTAGAGATGGGAATACGACCCGAGCTCGCACCGCAGGAGAAAGGGAAGCGCACATACCTACCCCCCGCACTGTGCACAATGTCAAAGAAAGAGAAAACAAGCTTCTGTGAATGCCTCAATGGTATAAAAGTCCCATCAGGATATTCTTCGAATATTAAGAAGTTGGTGTCGATGAAGGACTTGAAACTGGTCGGTCTGAAATCTCACGACTGTCATGTTTTACTGACACATATAATTCCGGTTGCAATTCGGGGAATTTTACCAAAGCACGTTCGTCAAACCATTACGAAGCTTTGTTCTTTCTTCAATGCAATAAATTCCAAAGTGATAGACCCTCTAAAATTGGACTCTTTGCAAAAGGAGGTCGTCGTTACTCTTTGCCAACTTGAGATGTATTTTCCGCCATCTTTTTTCGATGTCATGGTTCACCTTGTTGTTCATCTTGTGAGAGAAATTAAGATTTGTGGTCCCGTGTTCCTTCGGTATATGTATCCATTCGAGAGATACATGGGCATCTTGAAAAAATACGTAAGGAACCGACATCGACCCGAAGGCAGCATTATAGAAGGATATTCTACGGAGGAGGTGGTTGATTTTTGCACCAACTACTTGACCGGTGTGGATCCTATTGGCGTTCCAAAATCTCGATACGAGGGAAGGCTCCAAGGAGTCGGGACAATTGGGTTGAGAGCCGTAGTTGCTGATCTAAATGAACTACAAAAGGCACATTTTATTGTACTACAACACATGACAGATGTTGCTCCCTATATAGATGAGCACATGACAATCCTTCAACAACAAAACTACACGAGGAGTCAGAAGTGGCTTACTAACGAGCATAATCGTTCTTTTATAGGATGGCTGAAAGAAAGAGTGCAGTCACACCCCGTACCTGAAATTGTTAAACTACTTGGCGCAGGACCCCAAATTGTTGTTAGAACATTCCAAGGATACGAGATTAACGGATATACATTTTATACTAAATCCCAGAGTGATAAGAGCACGATGCAAAACAGTGGGGTGACGTTGGTGGCGACCTCTCAAGAATTCAGTAGATCCGGAGATGGCCGGGCTGTAATAGCATCAAAGTCATATTATGGCGTTATTCAAGAAATTTGGGAGCTCATTTACAGTCCTCGCCTGAGCATTCCCGTGTTTCGGTGTCAATGGGTCGAAGACCGAGGTGTTAAAGTTGATAACGACGGGTTCACACTCGTTGATTTAAACAGGGTTGGGCATGTTGATGATCCGTTTATACTCGCCAAGCAAGCCACCCAAGTCTTTTATGCCACTGACCCGAGTGATGCCAGGTTGAGCGTCGTCCTATCCGGAAAAAGAAGGATTGTCGGGGTAGAAAATGTCGTCGATGAAGAAGAGTACGACCAGTTCGACGAAGTACCTCCATTTTGTACCGATGTGCAAACTGAGGTAGCAACACTTGAAGGGGTAGACGAAGCTGACTACATGCGGTCCGACCACAATGAAGGATTATGGGCCGAGGGTACCGTTCAAATAGTGGAAAAAAGGAGAAAAAGGAAAAAAAAAAGCATAATGTGTAATATTTATTTTGTTTAAGACCGTGTAGCTTTTAATATTGCAACTTTAGCTTGTAATATATCAAATAAAAAAATAAAAAAAAGAGGGAAAAAAAGAAAAAAGCATAATGTAGTAATAGTATTATCAAATATTATCAAATATTATCAAATATTAGTTTAATGCTTATAATGAAGGATTATGTTTAATGCTTATAATATTATCAAATATTAGTATTAGTTTTTGAAAATATTAGTTAAAACATTTAATAATAAAATAAAATAAATATTAGTTAAAATATTAGTTTTCACTAAATATTAGTTAAAATATTTAATATTAGTTAAATATTATATTAGTTAAATATTTAAGGAAGGATTATGTTTAATGAAAATATTATGTTTAAAATATTATGTTCAACTTTATCAAACATTTAATATTAGTTAAAATAAATATTAGTTAAAATTGTCAAACAACTTTATGAAGTATTGCGGCCCGCAACCATTCAGAGAACTTTACTGAACCTGGGACCCACCTGTCGGACCAATTTATACACGGACATTTAGCTAATAGTCCGTGTAGAAAGGGTAGAGAGCTACACGGCCTTTTAGCTATATGTCCGTGTAGAAAGGGTATTTGCACACGGCCTTTAGAGTAAAGTCCGTGTATAAAGATCTTTGTACACGGTCTTTTAAGTTAAAAGTCCGTGTATAATGAGAAAAACACTATTATTCGAAATCCTTCTCTTCCAAAATTTTCACAAGTCCGAAAAAAGAATAAACATCAGTTTCAAAAACCCTCACAGAGAAGATTTTGCTGAGCCTTCTTCGAGCTCTTCACCGCCTCGCCGCCTCGCCGCCTCACCGCCTCACCACCTCGGTCTCTCTCCACCTCGGTCTCTCTCTCTCTAACCAGTGGTCTCTCTCACCCGTGGTTAGCTCTCTCTCTCTCGTTATTTTTCTTATTGGGTTTGAACCCGTTAGACATGGTTGGTATTTGTTATTTTTCTTATTGGTTAGCTCTCTCTCTCTCAACCGTGTATGATTAGTATTGAACCCGTTAGACATGATTAGTATTGAACCCGTTAGCATATAACCTAGGTTATTTTAGGTTAATTTGTGCTTGAATACATTGTGCTTGTACCATAATTATTGTGCTTGTACCATAATTTCAGCATTGTGCTTGAATACATTGTGCTTGAATATAACCTAGGTTATTTTAGCATATAACCTAGGTTATTTTAGCATTGTACTTGTTGACATTGTACTTGTACCATAATTTTAGCATATAACCTAGGTTATTTTAGGTTAATTTGTGCTTGAATACATTGTGCTTGTACCATAATTATTGTAGGTTAATTCAAATAATCTAGGATATATGTCAACAAGTGATTGATTAATCTCTTGATGAATATAGATTATATGTCAAAAGTTGGTTGATTAATCTAGGTTATATGTCAAATGATTTGATCTTTAATTTCATGCAGCACCATGTCGAATGAAAATGAGTACGAGGATATGATGGAAGAAGAGGAGCAGCAAGCTACTGCCTCGTCAGAAAGAAGGAGAAGAGGGCCTACAATGTGCACGAGCCATTCTGAGCAGACCTATTCCAAAATCTGGTTCACAGAAGACGGGCGTGCGCAGGGACCAGAACGGCTAAAATACTCAAATTGGTGTACGAGCTTCGTGAAACAAAATGCGAGTATCATTGTTGAGAGATGGGATCATTTCGAGAAAGAGGTGAAGGACGAGTGGTGGAACACGGTGAAGGTAAAGTGCCTAACAACTCTTCTCTTGAATTTTCACTTATGTATGATCTATATTTAAATACACTAAATTTTTGTGTCAATCAGGCTCAATGGAACATCCAGAGTGATGTTCCAAAGAATAAGACGTTGAAGATTATGAACAATGGATGGAAGCAATACAAGAGCACGTTGAAGACGGAGTTCATGGAGAAAGGGAAAAATCCGGTCGGCTACTACAAATGGCTAAAACAAGAGGACTGGGATGCGTATCAAGTTTTGAAGTCTACTGAAGAGTTCCAGGTATCTAACTCGTGCCAAATTTATGCTTATTCTTTCTCGATTTGTACTTATCTTTCTAAAACTAACTGATCGTTATTGTCTTGTTTCTGTGAAGGCAAAGAGTGATAAAGGCAGGAGGACCGTTGCCTTTAACAAGTATCCACACCATCTAGGGTCAGGTGGTTACGAGGGTAAGTCGGCAGAATGGAGGAAAGTCCTGGATGCGAACAAGGATTCTGACTCACCCGTGGTTAGGATCCAAAATCCTAGGGGCAAAGATTGGGTCATGGGTAGAGCCGAGGTAACCGCTGACGGGAGGATAGTACTCCCAACGGAGTTGCAAAGCGTGGCTCAAAGAATGGTAAGAGTCATTTATAACTCCGAAAGTACGTCAATTGTTCTTTTGCTTTAACTAATTCTTCTACTTGAACAGTTGGAAGTGGAGGAGGAGGTCAACTCGGGTGCCCGGAGTGTCGAACGACAAAATGATTCCTTGTCCGCGGCGCTCGAGAATCCAGAACACCCGGGTCGAGTAAGGGGTGTAGGGGTCTACAGGGGCTGGAAGGAGGTGTTCCGAGTGGAGGGAGAGAAACCTCGAAGAAAATCTCGTGCCAAGGTAAACAAAGACGAGATAGTTGCGCAGATACGCGCGGAGGTGAGCAAAGAGTACGACGCAAGGTTTGCTGAGATGGAAGCAATGTTGACACAAATTAGATCAGCAACTACGCAGCCATCCGAGCAACCACCTCCCATTTCGCCGGGAATTCGGCGAAGTAGTCAAGCATCCGGCACGTGGGGCGCCTTAGACGATTTGGATAATCTCAAGGTAATCAATACTTCTTCATAATCTAAAGGTATTTAAAACCTGTTTGCAACCTTGTTGGACAATATCGCATCACTAGAATAAACAACTTTCCTATAAATTTGTAGGACCCCAGAGCATGCGACCTCGTCCTGCGGAATGGCAGTGTTTCTATGATCGTTGCTAAGGGCGTTGTACATCCACTCGCCAAAAGTGTACACAATACTCAGCTAAGACCCGACCATGCATGCGTGCAGGTTGAGTTAGTCGTGGATGGATGGCAGCGCGTACCCCTTCCTGTCCCTACCGACGACGCGGTTGTGCTTGATGACGCACGGATGTCATTTGTCCAATGGCCCAAGAGTCAGATTGTTTTGGATCAGGTAATTCATTAAAAAATTCATTTATTTTGTTACATTCAACTCATTCTTTTTGAAATACTAGAATAATACATCTATAACTTGATACAGACACGAGGAGATGATGTTACCGGTACGGCTCTCTCACCGGTACGTCAGGAGGTGGCTTGCGACATCGCGCCTGACGCGCCACAATCACCGCCCCGTCCTATGGTCATAGAAGAAGAATACAGCCGTTTGCCCAATGATTTGCGCCTTCTCCACGACTACTTGATGACGGCGCCCGACGGCATGGAGGCTATCGTCATCCCTGTCCCACCTAGGATGTTTCTACACGAAGGCAGGGAGCTCCTGCTGTCGTTCAGAGACTTCAAGGACCTCTTCCACCACTCGTCATCCGACAAATGGCTCGATGTTTCACACATCACCATTTTCCTCATGTTAGTGATATTAAAATATTTTCATTATTGTATAGAACTCAAATATATATTCTAATTACAATATGATGAGTTTTCAGGAAGCTAGTCCGAAACTGTGATGAGATGGTTGAGCAGAAGAATTTGTGCATGTTTCTGGACCCCGAGAAAGTGAGTTCTACGGCAGCGACATATTATCCGGATATGGCTATCGAGTACATGTGTTCTGCGATGCATCGTGCTAAGGCGGAGGAGAAGAAATTCATTCTCATGCCATACCACGAGGGGTTAGTTCTAATCTTAACTTATTTGTTGTTTATATTTTAATTAAAGAATTGTATAAAGGAATTAAAAGTTAAACATAAAAAAATGAAATCACACCATCAATCATAGCAAATACTCGTGTGACTTTTATATGCTAAAGTACTATAATTCTTCTCCTCGATCCAACAGCAAACATTGGTGCACGATTCTCATTGTGCCGTACTTAAGTGTGGGCATAATTATTGATTCTTGTAAGCCAAAAGGAAGGACCGCGGCTGCCAAGTGCAAAGTTATCTTGCCTTTTGTGAATAAGTAAGCAATAATAATTCTATAGGTTTGCATTTCTTTCAATCATATCAAATTATAAAATTGCTAATTACATTCACTTACTTTTGTAAGGGCTTTTGTGAAATATATTAAAGAGGGAGGATCAGATAGCACGGGCCCGGGCAAGAAAAGCAAGTTGAATTGGAAGTACATGTTGGTGAGCACACTTTATGAGTTAGAAATTTCATATCTTGTTAAAAAAATTATTGTCATTCTAACAAATGCCGCTAAATGTAAATTTCAGAGCCCGCAACAGAAGGAGGGTTGGGAATGCGCTTATTACACGATGATATTCATGTTTGACTTTGTCGAAAGAATACAATTCGAATTCCCAAAAGCGGTATGTACTTCATATGAATTTCCTATATAATAAGCAATTGATATCTACCTTTTCTGAAATACTAACTATTATAAAATTATAATTTTGTAGAATGTGACAAAGCAAGATCATTACTCTTGGGATCAGATCGACGATATGCGGTGCATGTGGGCAAGGTGGTTTGCCATGGAATTTTGTAATCCTCGATATGGATTTGCATAATTTTGTATAATTTGGTGTATATGAATATTGTATAATTTATTGCATATGGATTTCTGGCTAATCTGAAAAATATGAATTTCTTGCTAATATGGATTTATTGCTAATCTGGAAAATATGGATTTCTTGTTATATGAAATCTGGAAAATCTGGAATATATAGTTCTGTAACAAAAATGGCTAGCAAAACTGGAGGCTAGCCGAAAAACAAAAAATACAAAAAAAAAAAATGTACTTTCTACACGGACATTTAACTAAAGTCCGTGTAGAAAAAAGATAGCTACACGGTCATTTAGTTAAATGTCCGTGTAGAAAGAGGAGAGCTACACGGACATTTAACTAAATGTCCGTGTAGAAAGAGTCAAGCTACACGGTTTTTTAGTTAAAAGTCCGTGTACAAAAAGAATCGTACACGGTTTTTTAGGTAATATCCGTGTAGCTCGGTAAATGGAGCGCGACACATTCTGGTCTTTGTACACGGCTGTTTGTGAAGTTATACGTGTAGAATCTTTAAAATTGCACACGGCCAAAAGTCCGTGTGTAGTTATTGAACTAATCGTACACCCTCAATTTAAACACGGTAGGAAATCCGTGTAGCTCTTCCTTTATTGTCCGTGTATAATCTCTTTTTTTGTAGTAGTGTTCATTCATCTTTGACCGTTCATTTTCATTCAATAATAAAAAAAAACGGTAATGGAATGAATATCATTTTAATTGTCATGAATTTATAAATTTATTGGTGCTTATGATATATGCCTATAAATAGCACATGATATTTGAAGAGCAAATTATCCAATAACAATCCAATAATTCACATACTCTCTTGCTCTTTCTCTTAACTCCATAATTTATAAATTCAATTTCTATTCTCCCACAAACAAATATTTTCTTTATAGAAAACATATTATTCTGCTATCATTGTTGAAAGAAGTTATATCAACCTCTACCACGGTTGCACCCGCAGACTGAGGAATACCGGCGTAACTTGGGGCAAGCTTAACCGATTATTCCTGCGCTTAGAACGGAAAGTTGCCTTAGGTCTGCATTTTGCAGCTCCGGGTAATAAAGTTTTAATTATATTCTTAATTATGTTTTTAATATAATTGATATTTATTTTATTGATCAAAATTCAGATTTAATTCTAGTTGGTTGGTTAATATTTTTCCAACAGAAACTATAATAAATTAGAATTTTTAAGTTCACTGGGATTTATAATGTGGATTTCTCCCTACTGATTCTTTAGGAAAAAATATAAAGAAAAAGAAAACCACTTGAATTTTATTTTATTTCTTTTCGTACATTCTATATTATATCTTAAATTGAGAAAGATACGGATACTAACTCTACTGTTAGGCCTAATTAAGGGGTAAAAATATAACATAATTAAACCGTACAATTGATTGCAGAAGATATATGTAGGTACATTTCTATTGCAGATCGAAGTTTTATCTCAGCTAGTAAGTGTAAAAACGCAAATGATCCATAAGTTCAATAAGTTGGTTTTTCACTTAAAACATCTCTGTATGGATTTTGCTACAAACACATTGAATGTGATGCTTAATTAACTAGCACATCATAACTCAAATTAACGTAAGATTGTAGCATCACATCACATGCATCTTGTAATTCAACTGCAAGTGCATTAATTGTCTGAAAGTCATTATCTTATCTCATTCTTATTCTATTTGGTGCACTGGATGACCATATTAGTTGCACCCTTTTTTTTTTAATAAAAAACTGTTTTACCTTAAAAAGTTGCTATTTAAACTCAACATGACAAGTGACAATTTCTGGGGGAAATTAAAATGCCGAAGTTGTACTCTGACCCTTCAATCAAATTGGTCACACATATTAAAATTCTTGTTAGTATTCTACATGCAAGACAATGAACTTTGATATTTAAAATGGTCAAAATCACTAAGGAATTAATTCCCTATAAATGAACAATGGCTGGATAGCATGTTGGGTACAAACAGGGGGATATGTTTAGTAAAATCATCTCCCAAATGCTCTCTGGGTACAACTTGGGGATGCATAACGGCTCCCTGACATCTCGGGCCCACAAGTCATTGACTCAGAGCCAAATTTTGCTACATGGCCAAGATGGGTGGACGCAGTTTACCAAATAACCACACGTGAACCAAGCAGTCAATGTCTCGGCTCACCGTAAGCCAAGAACACACAAACCTCATGCAAAACCGCTGAGGTTTAAAACTAGGCGGGGTGACCCCTTCGTTGAGCATGCGCTCGGTGTTAGTGCACCGCATAGAACCTAGTACACGGTCTAACAAACGCCAAGCACAGCCAAAGGAAACCACAGAATTGAGAGAAAGGAAGCGTTGGGAATAAAGAGGCTGACAAGCGGGCCCCGTTCCCTGACCTCTTCTTCCTCCTTTGGCCCGCACTCTAAGCCGAAATCGAAGGCCAAAATTCAAGAGAATAAGTAAAGCTTGATGAAGAGTTCTTACTCTAGGGTGGCAAAGGTCTTATCCCCTCTTCTCTGCCCAAGGCCCCGATGATATTTCTCTTTTACAAGCTCTAACCAAAACCGAGAAAGAAGAAAGAAAAAAAATGAAACCCGAGCTCTCTGCGAAATTGGGCTCCAAGGCTTGGATTTAAGCCAAAAAGGATATAGGCGATGCCAATGGACCTATCAATTTGATGAGAAAGGGAGTAATTAAAGAGACCAGTGAAGGTAGCGCATGCCTGAAGGTGACATAGATGGGAATGATGTGTTTTGTCACCAATTCGGTACAATGTACCTAGGCACATGATAAAAGCCCAAAGAGGATACTCCCCATTCATCCTTTAGGAATTTCGGCACAAGGGACAACCCGAGTTCATGTTAAAACCCGGTAAGGGGCGGGAGCAATGCACCATGCTCAATACAGCTGTTAATTGATTGTTGGTCCCCATATACGTGTCACACACTGCACAAGTGAAGACAAAAGAGGAAATATTCCCTGGAGCACGTTTTTCAAGCATTGCCATACTAAGCCGGTTAATCAAGGGCTCCAATACAAAGCATGATGCCCAAGGCTGATCCAAAGGCCAGGATTACTCCAGGTAAGTATGAGTGACATGTTAAACCCCTATTGGGTAGCCTTGGCCATGTAAGCAAGCTTGAGAGCATCAAATAGATCAGAACCCTTGATCAAGCAGTTGGTGTGCATAAAAAACACATCAGCAGGCAGCAAACCCGAAACCCTAATCCTGCCCTATATAAGGCACCTAAAATGAAGAGAGAAAAAAAATTTCAACAACACATAACCCATTCGAAAACCTCTGCTACTAAGTTCATATACAAAAGGCCTCAAATTTCATAGTTTAGAGTAAGCTTTCAAGCTTTTTAAATTTTCAGCAAATTAGAGAGGTATTTAATACCTAAACATGTAAGCTCCTAGGAGCTGAGGGATGTGTATGTTTATGAAATCGAAATAAAGATTTTTACTTGATGATTTTCTCTTCTTGTTCTTCACTGCCTTGATCTTGTTCTCATCTTTTATTTTCTTTTTTATTCAAAACTTTCAAAAATGACAAAATGTGAGAGATACATGATTTCTAGTTCATCATAGGATGAATACAATGAAACATGTAGCTTGATGATCAAATAAAAATATTTTATTCCCTCTTGCATCTTTCATGAAAGTAATAACAAAAGCATAAAAGAAATTATATATATGATTTCTTTCTTTTCTTGCCTTCTCTGCCTCCCTTTCAAAAAATATATATAAGTAGCAATATATATATGTATCTCTTGGAGCTTATGAAATAAAAAACATGATAAAGCTTTAATCTTTGATGCTTCTTTCTTTCTTTAAATATTTTAGCTTCTTCTAAGATAATTAAGTAGTAGAAGTATGAGGGTTGAGCCATGAGGTCTCCCTTCATATGGAAGCTATATTAATTATCTTATGAAAAAGTTAAAAGAATAATAAAGTGACAATAAAAAAAAATTAAACACAAGAGGTAGTAGGATTGAGCCATGAGGTCTCCCTTATTACTCTCTCAACCTAAATGATCAAAGGGCCTACTTGCGCAAAGTGATTGATTTAGTCAATAATTAGTGCATCCATATGCATAAATGTTGGCAAAATTAAAAACTATGTGCAAATAGTGAGAAATTGAGGTTTAAAGTGTAAAAGACATTAGCATTGGCTATAATATGTCATTTATGCTTTAAATCTATGATATTTCAATGATTTGCCCTTTTGGACCTATTTGTATACAAAAGAATATTTAATTTCTTGAGCAAATGAGCTAAAAAGAAATTAAATATCTTGAATATATAAATAGTGAGAGATAGAATGTTAAAATGCAAATAAACAACAAGTTATACTTGTTCATGACATTTGCATCTTTAAATCTAAGGAAATCTCTATGATATGTCCTTTAAAACATCAAAAACATGATTTTAAACAAAATCAGGGGCTTCTCTGCATAAAACCAAATTCTTGACAGATTTCTAACATTTTGGATTGAAGTGATGATTTTTGGAATGATTTGTGGAGCTTCTCTTCTTTTCTTCTTGTTTGTTAATACCATAATATAGCTCAAAAGCTACCAAAATTGGTTTAAACAATGGATAAACCCCAAATTCGGTTCTAACCATCTTGAACCAGCCCAATACACATCCATGAACAGTAACTCAGTGATATAACCAAGCTTGAGTACCATTGGTACATGAATGATACTAAAAAATGATCAAAATGACTCCTACTGGTAAACAGAACAATCTGGACTGGTACAGGGACCAAAATGAAAAATGGACTTCACCATCAGATATAAGACATCAAAACATACAAAATTGATACAAATTTCACATTTTTCTGATTTTATTTCGATTTTATATGAATTTTCAAAGTTCAGGTTTAAAAACAGAAAAATCAGCATTTCAACAAAATAAAACTGCTGCTGGTAAATGAATAATACTGAATGACTGAAAAATCAAACCAAAGAACAAATATCATGATTAGATAGAAAATTTCAAAATACACAAAATGGACATAAATTTCATATTTTTCTGATTTTGTTTCAATTTAATATGAATTTTCAAAGTTCAGCTTTTAAATGGAAAGAAAATCAGCCATTAATACTGGAAAATTACCTTCACTGCCCTTTGCATAAATAAATGTTTTAAAAATAGAAGAAAAATCTCAAAAATCATAAAATCCATTTTAAATATAGTTTGCATACTCCTTTATGAATTAATAACAAGAAAATCATATAATTTTCATAAAAACAAAGATTTGTAGTTAATTCAATCTCCTGAAAAGATCAAAATTCATGAAGTCCATATCTACTCGAAAATGAAATACAAATTAAAGAATAAGTCTATATTACTTTGCTAGATTCCAGGAGCTCTAATTAATATCCCCTATGTCCCATTTGTGATCTTAACAAGCTCATCGCCCAAACTGGTACCTCATGCCGTGCTGACCCTGATCCTCTCCAAGATTTCTGCGTCGCTGACTTCCAATCCGACATCACAATCAACGGCTTCCCTTGCAAACCGGCTTCTAATGTTGTCTCCAAGGATTTCTTCTTCGGCGGACTTGCCGTGGCAGGAAATACCAATAACATGTTTAAATCCAACATTACAACAGGCAATGTTCAGAACTTTCATGGCCTGAATACCCTAGGTCTCTCAATGAACCGTGTTGACTTAGCTCCTGGCAGTATCAACCCGCTCCATAGCCACCCCCATGCTTCTGAAATCGGATTCGTTGTTCAAGGAGAACTGCTTGTTGGTTTCATCAGCACCGCAAATGTTTTCTATTCAAAAGTTTTAAAGGCTGGTGAGAACTTCTTCTTTTTTATGGTCAGCGGCAAAGTTAGCCACTGACAAATATATTGATAGACAAAATATTTACATAATTGGAAAAAAAGAAAAAGAAAAAAAACTCCGCACAAGTCCTATCCAACCCTCAACTCGCGGAGATTGATACAAGCAAAAAACAAAATTGAATCACGTAGCTAAAAACTCTAAACATTTTGTAACCATAGGAATATATCGAGTGTGGTATCATTGAATAAACGATTCACTGCTTTACTTTGACTCGAGAAACATCTCCTGTTTCTTTCCCTCCACAATGCCCATACCCCTGCCGCCCATATGACACCCCATAGAGATTTTTGGCGGTTCGTTACGATGTTGCTGTCGCTTGACCAAATACGAAAAAGGTCGGCTCCACCTGTTGTCATGAGGTTGTAGTAGGCCGAGATTCCTCTCCAAAATCTTACTGCATAGATGCAATTCCACATGATATGATTTCTAGTCTCCCTAGCCGTTGAGTTGCAAAACTGCAACCTGCCTGGACCATGCATCCCCGATAGTCCAGCACTTCTTGCGTCAGAATCCTATTCGCCAACATTAACCAGGCAAAAACCTTGACTTTCATTGGGACTCTAATTTTCCATAGCGGCTGATTAGCTACAATTTCCCCCGTGTGGTGCATAGCCTGATATGCAGATGCACAGGAGAACATTTCCGAGGGCGTCCAGAACCACTTGGGTCTCTCCTCATATACCACCGAAGTTTTGTAAAAGGTATTAAATGTGCCAGGTCCTTGAAGAAAAAAGATGTGTCCGTCGTCGTATGTATTTCTGTTACCGCCGATATATCCATCAACCTATGGACCGTAGTTGCCCATATACCTTCGGGGTTGGCCTCCATTCTCCATAACCATTTTGTGAGGAGAGAATCATTCTGACAGTGCAGGTCCATTATACCTAGCCCCCCCATTAATTTTAAGTGACCATACCTTCTCCCAATTGACCAGGCAGTTAATACCTTTGCAAGCTTCATTGCCCTTCCATAGGAACCCCCTCTGCATTTTGTCGATCTGTTTGATGACCCCCTTTGGTAGTCTCAAGGCTTGCATGTAGTGCAATGGCATGGAAGATAGGACAGATTTGATGAGTGTTAATCTCCCTCCATATGATAGGAAGTTAAAAGTCCACCCCTCCATCTTATTTTGTATCGCGTTAATCATCGGTTGGTAGTGCACCCGTTTAGGTTTCCTGATTGTGAGCGGTAATCCCAAGTATTTGATTAGTAGTTGTGACGGTAGAGAACTCATGATTTGTTGGATGATTCCAATGTTGTTTGGTATCGATATCGGGATGAAGGTGCTTTGAGGGGTTTAATTTGAGGCCTGATAGTTTCGAAAATACCCGAAGTACCCTTCGTATGATCCTTAGGGTGGTCGGGTGTCCTTCTACTATAATGACTGTGTCATCGGCAAACTGTATTGTTTTCGGTGGTAGTGCAACATGTTGTGGCATTAGTGGTCGTGCATTAAGGAGGAATCTGCTCAACGTATCAGCCACTAGAATGAATAGCATAGGAGATAGAGGATCTCCCTGTCGCAAGCCTCTTTTATGATTAAAGAAGCCCGTTAGCGACCCGTTGACACGTATAACCGATGAAGAAGATCTAAGAATATCCAGCACCATAGATGTCCATTTCGGAGGAAAGCCACGTTCAATCAAAAGGTTAGTCAGGAAACACCAATCCACCGTATCAAAAGCTTTTTCGAAATCTACCTTGTATAGGATTGATGGCAATTTTTTCCTCTCGCAGAAAGCGACAATTCTCTTGCCGAGAGGAATGATTCTATTAGTGAACAGCCCTTGACAAAGGCAGTTTGGTTTGGTAGAATAAGTTTTTGCAGGTACGGTTGTAGCCTATTGGCCAAGACCTTGGTGATGATCTTAGCCACCGTGTTAATCACACTGATTGGTCTGTAATCTGAAAAATCAATTGGATTTTGTTTTTTCGGAATCAAAGTGATGGCCGCTCTGTTGAGTCTTCTTATGCAAAGGTTCTATTGTCGGACCAGAGCTATAATATCATTCCCCACCGTTCCCCAGAAAGCTCTGTAGAACTATATAGGTAGCCCATCTGGTCCACTAGCCTTATCTGCCAGCATTTCATTAATTGCCTCCCTGATTTCCTTCTCCAGAATGGGATCATCGAGGTTAAGCAGGTCACTAGCCAGTGACGGTCCCACATTTCCTTGCAATGTGAAAGGGGTAAAATTTTGCTTTTCTCTACCCAGTAATTTTTTATAATGATTTTGCACATACTGTGGCAACTGACTTGCCGACACCGGTTGTCCCGCCTCGTCGTGTAAGCCTCTAATGGTGTTGGTGCTTTTCCTTCCATTTGCCATTGCATGAAAATATTTCGTGTTTTGTCTCCCAGTTTAAGCCAAGTATTTCCCGATCGTTGTTTCCATCTAGCCTCCTTGTCCGCCGCAAGTGCATAGATATGTTCCCTCAACCTGATTCTGAGTCTGAATTCTAGCATATTGAGATCTCTACGTTCCTCTACTCTGTCTAGTTGCTGAACCACCCATTTGGAACGTGAGAGATATGTTTCCCTTTTACCGAATAGATCCTGAGCCCAACTTCTAAGAGCTCTCTGTACGGCATAAATTTTTCTTTGTATTCTTTTTCCCAGGTCTGCGCATGCTCCCGTCGCCCATGCCCGCGCCACCACCTCCTGAATCCTTCATATTGAAGCTAGTAATTTTTGAATTCGAAAAGTCTTTTCCTGGCGTGGGCGTGTGGTCTGAGCTTAATAGATAGTGGAGTGTGGTCGGATGTGGTTGTTGGTAAGTCGCACAGATCGAATGAAGCTCTCAGTTCGTTCCAATGGCCCGACAAGAGTACTCTATCCAACTTTGAGAATGTCGGATTGGGTCTCTTGTTTGACCATGTGAATGCTCTTCCTTGTAGCGGTGCATCTATTAAGTTTGCTTCATCAATGAAATTGTTGAAATCCTGCATAGTTCCAAGGTTAGTTACATGTGATGTTGTATCGTGTAATGATCGGATCAGATTGAAATCCCCCATAAGTATCCATGGATGGTTATTCATTGCTCTAATAGTTTTCAGCTCATCAAGAAAAGCCCTTTTACTCGGATCATCCTGCGGCCCATAAACACCTGTGCACATAAAAATAAAATCTCCTCTTTTGATCACCACTGTGACCGAGTATAATAAAGTGAAGGAGTCAATTAGGGAAAAGAAATTAGTCCACGCGAGTAATACTCCTCCCCTTGTACCTTCCGCATTTAAAGTTGTAAAAAAATTTAATTTGTAGGGGCACACTTGCCTTACTCTAAAAATATCACAATAATTTAATTAAGTCTCTTGAAAGCAAACTATACTCGGATTGTTATCATGAACAAGTTCTTTAATAACGGAACATTTGTTTGGATCTCCCAAACCTCGCACATTCCAATTTAAAATACTAAAAGGAAATATAAATTCATTCATCATTAAGGCAGTTACACAAAATGCACTTGATTAGTGTTAAGCCCAACTAATCCAAAAGCCAAAAACTAACATGTAATACAAGGCAAACTACCCTGGGAAGGTCTCCTAATGAGATCCGTCCCCTAACCCCTCTTCATCAGAGAGGTCATCTTGACTGTCAAAGTCAAAAGCTCCCATAACGGACTCTCCCTCCCTCAGATCATCCAGCCCCATGTCCTCATCCCCTCCTTTGTCTTCCATGACTGCCTTACCAGCCCATCCAGTAGCATTGTTCAGCTCTGATGCAAGATTGCGCTTGGTACCTTGGCCGGTCCGGAGTATGGTGCATTTGTGCCGAAATTTTTATTAATAGAAATAATAATAAAAGAATGTCGATATAGAAGAACGAATTCGTTGGAATTTTAAATCTAACAAAGACGTTATTTTTGGTAACGTCCCAGGGAACGTTACCAACGATAACGGCCCGATTAAAATCGCTAATCAGCTTCTTAAAAAGCTGGCCGTCGCCAACGATGACGTCCAGAGCAAAAAAAAAAAAAAAAAATATATGTGGCCGTCACCAACGATGACGGCCAGACTTTGCGTTTTATTTTCTCCGATATCAATGCCAGACTTTGCTTTTTATTTCCTTAAAATGTGGCCGTCTCCGATATTTGATATGCTCAATATTTTTTCTTAAATTGTTAAAAAGTTTTTATTTAGACTATTAAACAATAATTAATTTTGAAAATCCAAACCGTTCAACATGTTCGAAATATTGAAATGTGTTTCGAGACCAAATTTTACATTTTTTGGAATTTTTTTACTATTTATTAAGCTATTTTTTCAATCGCTGATCCGGTGGTCCAGAAAATTTTACTGTTTACCGTTGGATCAGTAATTTTCAAAGTGGCTTAATAAATAGTAAAAGAATTCCAAAAAATGTAAAATTTGGTCTCGAAGCACATTTCAATATTTCGAACATGTTGAACGGTTTGGATTTTCAAAATTAATTATTGTTTAATAGTCCAAAAATATATATTAATTAAATGTAAAACTGCGGTGTTGCTTATATTAATTAAATGAACATGTTGAGCAGTTTTACATTTAATTAATATATATTTTTGGACTATTAAACAATAATTAATTTTGAAAATCCAAACCGTTCAACATGTTCGAAATATTGAAATGTGCTTCGAGACCAAATTTTACATTTTTTGGAATTCTTTTACTATTTATTAAGCCACTTTGAAAATTACTGATCCAACGGTAAACAGTAAAATTTTCTGGACCACCGGATCAGCGATTGAAAAAATGGCTTAATAAATAGTAAAAAAATTCCAAAAAATGTAAAATTTGGTCTCGAAGCACATTTCAATATTTCGAACATGTTGAACGGTTTGGATTTTCAAAATTAATTATTGTTTAATAGTCTAAATAAAAACTTTTTAACAATTTAAGAAAAAATATTGAGCATATCAAATATCGGAGACGGCCACATTTTAAGGAAATAAAAAGCAAAGTCTGGCATTGATATCGGAGAAAATAAAACGCAAAGTCTGGCCGTCATCGTTGGTGACGGCCACATATTTTTTTTTTTTTGCTCTGGACGTCATCGTTGGCGACGGCCAGCTTTTTAAGAAGCTGATTAGCGATTTTAATCGGGCCGTTATCGTTGGTAACGTCCCCTGGGACGTTACCAAAAATAACGTCTTTGTTAGATTTAAAATTCCGACGAATTCGTTCTTCTATATCGACATTCTTTTATTATTATTTCTATTAATAAAAATTTCGGTGCATTTGTGTAAACCGCACAGAGAATCGATCCCTCCATCGTGTTGCTTTGGAGTGGTCGCGCTGTAAGAGCCTCCTCCAGGGCATGGATCAACTCTGCCATACGAGCCAGATCCAGAGACTTAGGTGATTTCTTACCTTGAGGAGATTTCTTAATCCTTGTTTTTTTAGGGGTATAGTGCTTAGTAGCCTTGTCCCCTTGCTCAATAATACGCGCACTTCTTCTCAACTGTCGTTGTTGGTTTACCGCTGGCGTGGTTTGAGGTGCCACACGTGCCGCCTCAATTTGCTCATCCTATTGTTAAAATAGGTGTGTCTGAGCCGGATCAGCCAATGCACTTTGGTAGGCTTCCTCTTGCTCCCTTAACTCTTCTTCCTTGTCAAATTCCTCCCTACAAGCTTGCAATTCTGCTTCGAATTGA
This sequence comes from Carex parvula, assembly GCA_025461045.1. NCBI lineage: Eukaryota > Viridiplantae > Streptophyta > Magnoliopsida > Poales > Cyperaceae > Carex > Carex parvula. The sequence continues at coordinate 1,578,909 of JAJGRW010000413.1, read as the reverse complement.
CAAGCAGATTTAATAGTGAAAGCATTGTAGGTCGATTCGTGACTTAGCAGTGCATTCTCAGAATTTGAATCGCACTGGTCCTGTATCTCGTGTTGGTTAGCTGGCTGCAGTTGCTGTCCTGTCTGGACCGGTACAGTATGCACTACCGGGATCGCCTCCGCCATGACCTGATCTTCCATTTCATAACCCGGTGGGAATTTTGGGGTGAGATCCATGTGAGTGTTGTTAACTTTGGGATCAATTTCCTCCTCAGAAAAATATTCCGAAGGTTCGACTTCCATTTCGTCATCTCCGGCAACCCCGTTTATTGGAGTGTTCTGTTCACCCTCGAACTGGTCAACTTGGCGGTCGGTTGGAATAGTTGTGGAGAGTATTCCTTCTATTGCATCACACATAGCGGGTTGGAATGGAGCTGGGGGTTTGGTTTCACTATGCGATGGAGAGCTTGGGATAACGAGTTTAGTTTCACTGGCTGAGGGAGAGATTGGGATAGGATCCGCATAGTTTCCTAGGTGAATAGAATCAGGAGCTGGGTTTGGTGGGTGGTGGGTTTGGGCCTGGAGAGTTGGAGTTTGAGTTTGGAGAATTGGGGTCTGAGTTTGAGTGATATTTAAGTTTAGAGTAGCTGGGCTTCTATTGGGGATGTGAGTCCGTCCGGTTGAGGATCCAATAGCTAGGCTAAGGTTGCAGTTTGGGCTTTTGTTAATTTTGTCTTGTTGGGCCTTTGAGCATGAGCCTTTAAGGATCGCTGAACCCAAAAACTGTGGCCCCGATAGGACCGAATTCTCGTTTGAAATTTGAATTCCTGCGTGTCTCCCTAGTCCCATCAGTTGTCAGTAAAACGTTAGGAGTCAGAGAAGGCAGGGTATAGTCTGTACTAGAGAATGTTTTTGGTTGAGGTATAGTGTTTTCTCCATTTATTGCCGAAATGGAGGGGTCCTTTTCCTGCAGATTTTGTTGACCAATTACCTTGACCGGTGTTGACCAGATTTGCTCATCACAGTCGGTGCTGTGCCTACCTTATGTGGTTGTGGTACGGTGGCGGTGTGCAGAGGTGTTAGCAGTGCCTGATCTACATGGTTATTTGCGCGCAAGATACTCCCCAGCTTGTCCTTTTTGTCTCCCTCCGGCATGACCTCCCATGCCATTAACAGAGTTCCCACATCCACAGAAACAGTGCCATGTGCCCCGTTCCCCGGGTTGTATCCTCTTACCGTATTTGCATTGGCTTGACGGATATTTTCGTAAAAATTTTCATCCGGGGACGTGTCAATGGCAGGTGTGAGTGTAGAGGCTCTTCAATCCATCCTTTGACCGAGACATCAACTATTCTTGATATACCGCGGAGCCATAATAGAATACCATGTGGAATTTTTGCTAGCTCGAATACTGTAATAACAGCCATCATGGACTCGAGAGAATTTGGTTTGATCATGGAGACGTGATCGAGCACTATTCCGAACGAACTTATGCCTGCTATTAGGTGGTAGATGCACCATGATTGTGGAGCCATTCTCTTTAGTTCTATCCACACTTTATACTTCAAAGATAACGGATATCCGTTGACCGCAGGGGTCCAAGGAAAGGCGACACATCCCAACTCCTCGAGTGATTTAGAGAAATTCTCAAGGAAGCGGTGACGGTCACATCCTACCGAGAGGACTAGGAGATACTGTACCCCGGACATATGAGTGAGGGGGAAGGGGAAGTCAATTTTGCAAACCGACATCAAGATGGATTGCACAACTTGTATGGAGTGTTTTGGCCGCAACCTTACATCTACCACAATCGATCTATTTAACTCTAAAGTGTCGTATTTCATTTGTAGAGTTTCAGGAATATAGACCGTAGTGAGAAGAGGTCGGTTTTTCGGTAATTCGGAATCCCCCATGTTTCCACGTGGGGTCAGAGGGTCGAACCTAGTTTGCAGCACAGTGGGCGGACGGGGGCAGTTCTTGGCCTCATGGCCCTTCTCCCAGCACTTCGGACACACTCGTCGGTCCTCCGTACAAGTGTTTTGATCGTGACCGAGTTCGAGGCAATTGTAGCAACGTCCACGCCATTTGGAGTGGTTGGGGTTCGGGGGTAGGGGAAGGGCTTCCGGATTGGCGTTTGCCTTTAGTGGTGGGTTTTGGTAAGTGTTGAGTTGAGGCAGGAAGGGGTTTACGTCCATGTAGTGAGGCCATGGAGGTGAGCCGTAGCGTTGAGTAACGGGTTGGTGGGTGGGGTAAGTGGGTGTTGGTCGAGTGACCTGTGAGTAGGAATGTGGTGGTGGGTTCAGGTATCTTATCGGGTTTGGGTTTGCTGTGTTGGATGGGCGTGGCTGGTTGGCTTGGGGGTGAGATTGTGGGTTTGGGTTTGGTAATGGGCTCGGAGGCATGGTGGGAGGCGTGTGGAGACCCGGGTTTGATTTCCTTCTCGCCATTAATGAAGTGGTTGTTGGTTGTTGTGTGTAATTAATGTAGTTGTGAAATGAGAATTGGCTGTTGATGAAATTTGTAGGGGGAGGATGCAGTACTTCGCCATTAATGTCATTTAATGAACTAGAGGGTTGTACACCCAGTAGACCGGCCAAAGTACCACCATGTTTAATGCTCTTGACGCCTCTTTGATGGGTTGGGTGAGTTTTGTGATGATGAAAGTTATTGGATAAAGAAAACTTACCTTGGTAATTGGTCCCTGTGCTGTGTTGCTGTGGGTAGCGCCTGGGGAAGGAATGCTTAGCACCCCTGGTTCTGTTTGGTTTACGGTTGGAAGGGTAGACATGCTCTCCGTTGGTTTTGCGGAGGCCTTTGATGGCCTGGCGACGATCTTGAATAGTGTACCAGCCATCGCCATTGGAGACCGCTCTCGTTGCTCTCATCTCGCACGGCTGGTGAGAACTTCATCATCCCCCGAGGACTCACTCATTTCCAGTATAACACTGGGAAAGAAAATGGGGTGGTTATCACAGCTTTTAACAGCCAGTTGCCGGGGGTTGTGTTGGCTCCATTTACCCTGTTTGGGTCGAAACCAGCAATTCCGATTGATGTGCTGACAAAGACGTTCCAGGTCAATGCGTCAGTCATCCAGCTTCTCATGTCCAAGTTTGGACAAGCAACCTCACCTTATAACTAATGACTTTAATTTATTTAATTAGCATTTGCATAGCTCCATGTGTATTCTAGTGCTTCATTTTAAGCTATTAGTTATAGATTGTATTCATTATGTAAATGATTGTTGGATATATACATACAGTTGATTGAATAAAAGCACCCTTGTTACGTACCGGGGTATGTTTATGAATTAGTATTTGAGCCAAAACATCTTTTCTGATAACTATTGATTGCTGAAAATTCAAACTTCTATTCCCCAGCATAAGCATATGACCAATGATTTGATTTACGCAGACAGCAGACTGCATGCACTGCAGTAGTCTATATAAATTATAAATGTACGGCCTTGAATGTTGGTTTACTGTCTTTTAAATATTGATATCTCTTCGTGTATTTTTTTTTTCAGAATGATAACCACCTAACCCAATAAAAGTGAAAAATTTACCTCCAAACCTGATAAAAGGGAAAATTTATCTTTGGGTCTATCACTGCCGCACCTAATCTTCCCGGAGATAGGATGTATCAGTGGTAATCCTTGATTTTGTTGTATGGTTGAGGAACCATGAAATGCTCTTAGGTTGTGTACTGGTATAGTAATATAGTAAAGATATGTTTCTTAAGAAGTTATCTTGTACCAGTCCTTGATGTCTTCTTTATTTCATTGCAATGGATATATGGAGCTACAGGATGTGTTCAAGCTAGGATTCATAATACCAATGATAAATGCTTTCATCTGGTGTGTTGTTGGTACGTTATGGGGGAAATTTTTGGGGCTACATTGATGTAATATACTTAAAAGAGACTTAAAATACTATCTTAGATTAAATCAAGAAATTTTGTAACTCAAACTATAATATGTAGGCCATACTGCCATAGTACTTGTGGTACTTTTTTTTTTTGCAATTTAATAATTTTCCATGGATTTATTTGTCAATTTGTGTAAATAGTCAATTTAGAGCATGTATACATTTTGTTTTTCTTTTGCTAATATATTGATGACATAATTGAAATTCAGAACTGAATGCATCAGGTCAAGACTTCAAAATGTTCCTTCAGCATGTCTCATCTATAATTAATTATTATAGATTAATATAAGCCGAATAAAATGGATATAATATGTAAAATGTAGTTATACAAGTTCTCTTAACTTGCTTGATATTGTAGATATAATATCTGGATATACAAGTTCTCTTAATTATTGTAGATCAATGTAGTTATAATTAATTACAAGTTCTCTTAACTTGCATCATATATATACCTTGAACTTCTACTGAGTATTTTTCAAAAATTGAATCTGCAATCCATGTGATCAAATTTATGTCCTGACCACTTAAGAATTTGTGATCAAGTTTTGGTCCAATTTTCGTAAAGTTTTTTAATTTTGGGCTTATGTTGCCAAAAGTCTTGGTTATGATGCAACTTAGACCAAAATTTCATCCAAACTAAGTTGTATAGGATCCAACATATCTAAAAGGAGTACCCATGTGATTCATGACATGATGCCTTTTGGCTACTAAAGATCTCTAACATTGCATCTCCAATAATAATACATTGATCAACACAATTTTGTGCATACATAACAAAAAATAGAAATTCTCCTTTAAAAAATAATTTCGTCCAAAATTATAAGAAAATATTTATATATAAAAAATAAGTTGAATATGTATAGCTTTTATACGAATCAATAAAAATCAATTTTGTTAAAAATTATTGCATCTTATTTGAATTTACGATGGCTCTGATACCAAATGATAGACTTAATAAAATCGTAACATGTTTTGCAATTAGAACACAAGCAATTCAGAATCCATAAATCCAAAATAAAATAGCAAACCGTAATTTAAAACTTATTGTTTTGCAGTGACGACATCGTCAAGCGAAAGCGTAAATACTGATCATCAACGGTTTTCCTCAGACGTGATGATGGAGACCTTAGGCTTTTTTCTTTTACTTATTTTATTAATTTTATGGACGAGTTTTCAGGATGGGATACATCCAAATAAGAGAAGAGGTCTTTAAATAACTCTAAGGCAACCTTTGGGACCAGTATATTTAATAAATATCAATCTGAATTTTTTCGTCAAAAATTACTCGTGCCCTTTCATTAGTCGTGTCCTTTCATTAGTGCCCTTTCATTAGTGTCATTTCATTAATCTCTATAAATTAAATTGGTGCACAATAACAAAAGGCCACAGAATAAATAAAACTAACATATCTATCTACCCATAACAGAAAGACTAGACCCGAAATATCTACAGGTAGATAGGTATCTGGATCCGGACCCAATCCAATTTGAAATTAATAAGTATATGGATCTAAATTCGGATCCGAACACTTTTAGGATACGGGTCCAAATATCATAGTATCTGGACCCTACCCAATCCGATAGCACCTCTAATTGTTTTGATTATTCTGAGAAGGTGATCTACGATATATAATCAACTGCATACGCACGTAAATCCTAATGGATTGTGATTTTTTTTTTTTTTCCAAATGCAATCGAAGCATAGTCAAGGAAAAATCAGTTATCTTGTTTTTCTTGTACACTGGATTGGTTGCTATTGTAAATATATTTCTTAACTGAAATTTTTACATTGTAAATACCATATCAGGAAAAAAAATTATATTTAATGGCACATTTTCTAAATTACTAAAATTTATTAGTTCTATATAAATTCTAAATAGGTTAGCACCCTTTTCTGCTTATTAGATTTAAATGTATCATACGAGAAGCACTATAAATCGTCACATTTTTTTGGTCTTTGTTCATTGATTTGACATGAAATAGTTTAGGCAATAAATGAATTTATGATGCTAAAAGTTCACTATTTGAACGGCTCAAAAATGATAGCTCCTGAATAGTAAAAATATTCTTCAAATCGCCCCTTTTCGAATTTATTATTTAAAAGAAATAATAGTCACATAGCTAAATAAAATACTACAATAAAATTTTAACTATGCAAATTTTGCTAAAATATTGGAGGAAACCAAAAAGCCATGAAGCGGATAGCCCTGGAAACACATTTATTTGTATAGGATAAGGATCTGATGTTCTCCTAACATTGTTTAATCATTCTTAAATTATAAAATTATGTAGTTAAATTTTTCATATAAATATAAAATTAAAATTTATTGTTATATTAATAACAACTCAAGCAAAATGCTACATTATATTGGCAAGCGTAATAAAAATAGATTTTGATTTATATTAAAAATTAATTTATCTTGATTTCTTTGTTTTATATTTTTATTTTGAATTTTAACCTTTTTTGTCAAGAAGAAAGGAAAATATATCTTTGTTATAATTATCTTGTTAGTGTTGTGAATAAGGTGTCAATTTTAATATAAAAGCATGCTAATTATTTGAATGGAAACTCATTTTTAACAACTTTAATTAAAGGTGAATGACTTTAGCACATAGTATAAAGTTAAAAATCAAAATAGCTCGGTAAAGTTTGAAATTGCAAAATTTAATATGGATATCGTTCAAAATAGTTCTAACTTTGTAATAAATATAGAATAATTATTTCTGTACCCGCGCTACAGTACTCTACTTTCCAACTTAGTTAACCTTCCAATTTAACTGTCTTCATTAATGACTAAGATACTCTCTCCCATTAGCGATATAAATCGGCTCCTAGTCAGATCTGCTTCTAGAGAAAATAAAAAAAATCTCAGGTCATGTCAGCAACCTCTGCCACCCGAACCAGCCCCCCACCTCACTAGCCTCCTGCTGCGCGCCCCCTGCGCGCTTCCTCTACTAGCTTCCTCTACCCGCCTGCCCACTCCGATCTGCCTTTTTTAGTCCCCCAATCGTTCCCGCGTCAACCTTCCTCTAATGAAGTAGTGGCGACCCTGTATCCCCACATCAACCTTTCACAATTATTTCCGCGTCAACCTTTCTCGAATAAAAATAGTTAACCACATAGGTATAAATACTTGAAATACTTGATATTAATACTTTCAGACGTCATCTAGTGTCATATGTAAAAAATACTTGCAAGTATAGTTATAAATACTTGCACGACGAGGTATAAATACTTGTGTGACGACTAGTTCGAAAGTACGTCACCATGGATCTTATTTGAAAGAGAAAAATGCGTATAAGACGCTCGTGGTTTTAGATTCACAAAATTCCTTACAAATCATCAGAAAAATGGACGAGATTGAACGAAGAAAAAAACCACCTCTAAAAACGTGTATGATTTGGGAGATTTGATTGGAGAGACAATTATGTACGTAAAAATTGTTCATCTCATAGGTATAAATACTTCCGTTCATAGGTATAAATACTTCCGTGCATAGGTATTAATACTTTAAAAAAATGCGGGTACGACGTGAGAATTTTTTAAGAAAAGGTGCGGGTACGATTATTTTAGGAAAATTCATATATTATATATGTAGTTAATTATATAGATATAAATACTTACCATATTTGAGCTAGATACTTCACAATGTTACTATTAATATTTGTAAAACAAAATTACAGTTTTGGAACGGTTGCGGTCCTCACAAGCAGTTATGGCAGTACACTACAAGAAAATATACTTTTACCGGCGCTTAAAAACGCCACTAAAAGTCTATATAAACGCCACCATTGATCTTTCCCGGCGCTTCTCTAAATGCCGCAGATACAAGTGTCGGGAAAGACCTTTCCCGGCGCTTTGTCTATATTTTCCCGGCGTTTCCAAAGCGCCGTCCGAAAATTGGAATTCCCGGCGTTTACAAAGCGCCGCGATTATTTCCCGGCGTTTGTGGGCTCCTTTACTGGCGTTTTAGAAATGCCGCTAAAAGATCTTGATATTAA
>JAJGRW010000413.1:1501988-1566507 GCA_025461045.1 Carex parvula | reverse complement strand
GATATTCTAAACCAAACGGTTATGTGACTCAAGAAAAAGATAAGTACACAAATATAAGCTGGGTAAAGATATTAACAGCACTGTTTTGGCTTTATACAGCGCCCATACAATAGAATCAAATGAAAAAGTATATAAATTCTGTGTTGTACTATGAAGTGAAAACAACATTATCAATGATCTTTACCCCCATCAGCTGCAAAAACTAATATTTTTGTGACAGAAAACATTTCGCCGAAAAGTAAGAATAGCTTTTAGGAGAGGGACCAGGGATATGGTTCAAGAGAGGTGCTACACACACACACACACACACACATATATATATATATATGCCTTCTGCTTTTGTGCTTTTGGTCATTAAATATAAAGGCATGACAATTCATTGAATCAACTTTTAGTGATAATTAGTTTTGCTTTGATTGGTTTAAGGCAGGCAATTATTGACTTGACCAATTACGTGTCGACCTTAGGGCTGTCAATGGATAAGTTACTGATGATAAGGTATATATTGTGTAAGGATACATATAGATTTTACCAGTAATTTGTTAGGCACGCTAGGCTAGCTAAAAGTATATATTTTCTTATTCATACCGAGAATATACATTTGTTGGTATAACCTTGATTTTCGTATTTTTATGTTCAGTTGTTTTATATCGACTCTCTTTAAAATTTTGCTTAAAAGTTTTCTTTGATTATAGGAAGGCTGGTCGGATTCTTGAATTCACATCCCTCAGGTTATCGGACTGAGTACAATTAAATCGGACAATCCAAAATTGTTTTTTAACTTGGCACGAATCTTAAAGCATAATTAATATTGCCCCTGCGCCATCCCAAGCAAGCACCGGCTGAGAATAAGTCTGGGATGTCCGTTTACGTTTCAATTGTGTTGAGTCAGGTACCTGAGAGGATACGGATCGAGTCCGTTTCAATTGTATCGGGTCAGAATTTTTCACTGCTAGTGTTATAAATAAATTAAGCACAGACAATAAAAATGAGAAACTTTCAAATTTTAGTAATTGAATTTATTCTCCGAATATAATTTATGCGAAATCAAAGTACTTGAACATTGAAAAATAAAAGTATGTTCTTAAATTTTTATTTGCACCAAATCAGCAATTAAACTTTGCGAAAATATTAATTTAATTGATGGTTGAATTTCTTTCCAAATAATTAGAGTACTAATTTTAGTATTATTTTGATTAAATAACATGGTTGTAGGTCTAGTCATATGAGCTTAGGGTTGTCAATGGTACCTTTTTAGCCGTTTACCCGACCCGTATCGTATTCGATAAGGCGGGTATGGGTAAGGTTTTTTTTTCGTTAGCTTATTGGGTATGGGTATGGATAAGAATTTGTTTTTGTTAACCAAATGGGTAAGGGTATGGGTAATGACTATTTCGTACCCGTTACCCTATAGGGTAATTATAAAATCTAAATATATATTCAATTCAATTTCCAACCCACCTAAATATGTATTCGTGTTTTTGAATTTCTTCTTTTAAAAAAATAATTTAGTTGAAATTGATTGCACATTCATTTTTATTTTTGATTAGAAATGTAATTACATATGTGAGAAATGAATGAGTTTTTTATATTTAATTTGTAAAATATAATAAAACTAATTATTATATTAGTAATATCTGTTATTCATCCGCTACCGTTTCGTTACCCGATAAAATTAACGGGTAAGGGTAGGGTAGGGTAAGGTCAATTTTTAATGGGTATGGGTAGGGTATGGGTAAAGTCAATTTTAATAGGTATGGGTATGAAAATGCCTCCACCCGACCCGTACCGTACCCATTGACACCCCTATATGAGCTACATATTGGGCCTTTTATCCCTAACATATTACTTCCCCACTGTTATCTTATCACCAATTAATATAAAGAAAACTAATGCAAGCCCAACTATATAAGAGAAGTGTATACTATCCTCCGTAGTATCGTAGATGCACAGAGGTCTTTAAAATTTGTGCTAGCTAATTAAAATTCATACAAGTCATAATAAACGGTGTAGATTTCTCATTCTACACAATACGGTACTCTACTGAATCTGAATCCACGCCATATAAGAGGATAAATATCCCATAAAATCATAGCAACATCCAATAAAACAAATTAATTAGTTTATTACTTTATTAGAATAAATGAAATAATATTTTTTTAGTAAAGTTAGAGATTAAATCATCCAACTGTTTTAATGTCTGCAAGAGATTTTCCATCCGGATTTCGAACATGTGACCTCTCACTCGGAGAGCATTATTATTTCCACTATACCAAAAACTAGTTCTTAAACGAAATAATATAATTACTAAGAAATTAATATTCTTGTAATTAGAGCATATATACATAGGGGGAATTAAGATAAAATTATTTTGTTTTTAAATAGAAAGATAAAATTCTAGTTAGTCTTCCAACTTCTATTTAGTATCTATAAAAATTAATATAAAATAAAGACTTGACTCTTATTTTCTCAAAAAAAAAAAAAATATACAGCTGTTGTTTAGTTATTACAGCCGTTCTGAAATGAACTTCATTGTAATTTCCGAGACGATCGATGCATTTGTGAAATTAAAGTAAATTTTAATGATTTGTCCAAGGAATATGGGATGACTTGTTTTAATACATATCGCTTCGCCTCGGTCCTGTGAAAGACTTTAATACGCCTAATTATGAGGTTCATATATAACGGTACGAATCCGAAACCTAGCAAGCTATATGCATGAATCGCATCTTTTAACCTTCCTCTTCTCTCTCTCACACACACAGTACAGTACTGTTATTGAAAGAAATGTCCAAGGGAAAGAGTGAAGCTGCCAGCATGATCTAGCTTAGGTTGATTAATTATTTGTGAATAGAAATTAATTAGAACCAAGCTTTGCTAGGTCATGCTGGAACAGCCTCACTTCTTCCCTTTATATTGGATATATATAGTACATATCAGATGCAAATAATCATATGATGAGCACTCTGCAAATTAAATGCAAGGTAAGTATATATATATGTGTGTACTTTTGCAACGTACAGATTAAATAAAATAAGGGCCAAGGTGCATCCATTGTATATATATTTGTTAAAGCAGCAATTATTAGTGGGTAGAATATGCAGCTTTAATTCCGTATATATCTTTACCAATTTATCTATGATGACTTATAGAACCCTGCTCTTGTTAAGTTTTTTCTAATTTTCTGACTAAGTTTTTTTCAAGTTATATATATATGTATCCTGTAATTTTTGATTTAGGTAAAGTGATATCTCTATCTTCAATGGAAGGATTATATCTTATAATATATAATTAGTCTGAATACATATAAACAGATTCTTATCATATGGATTACTTTGCGGAAATTAAACAAATATAATACCAACATTGTCAATAGTAACTCTTAGAAGGAATAGCAGGCTAAGTATGTGTTCACAATTAGTCATTATTGGGGGCTCTATCTTACTGATCAATTCCGATTTCATTTTAGAAACACAAAATGTGGTTAAATTATTTCTAATTTCACCGCTTATTTAATATATAGTGATTTCAATCATTATACATATGTTGCAAGTGCATTATGCATCAAGCTATATATAAGCAAAGAAAGGAATAAGAATCATGCAGTTTCTTTTAAAGTATATCTGAGCATATATTTAACAGTATATGTCATCATAAAGTGTATAATCAATAAGCAACTAAATCTTGTACATATTGAAAGAATCTTTCTTTTGTCCAAAAAGCCTATATTTCATAAGAAAAAAAATATATAAACTAGATACAGGGGTATCATAAGAAAAAAAATATATAAACTAGATACAGGGGTATCACATACAGTATTTTGTGTGTGTGTGTGTGTGTCACATACATTTCTTTCAATAATAATATAATCTGGTGCGTGTGTGTGTGTGTCACAGTACTGTTACATTTCTCTAAAGATATGATTGTATGGGTTCATAACAGTATTGTGTGTGTGTGTGTGTGTGTGTGTGTGTGTGTCACAGTACTGTTACATTTCTCTCTCTCACCGCAAACTTGATTCCTTTTCTTTTCCTTAATTTATTGCAATAAATATGTGCAATAATATCAAATGTACATATCTAAGAATTTTCTAGTTATATATGTTTGATAATACTAGGAACTCACTTTCAAAATTATTCATACGACTACAAATTAAAACAAATGTACGCACACACATGCATCATGCATGAGGGCAGGCCACGTGTACATGTTCTTTTTCTTCAAAAAAGATGAAGAAAATTGTTAAGAAAAGAAATGGTGGATACACCCTTTTGAGGCGGAGAGAAGAGCTAGAAAAATAATAACATGCAGTATTTTTCTATCATCTATTATTAGTATTATTTTACATAACAACAGAATATTTTCTTTTTATAATCCTAAATATCAAAAGAAACCTATATAAAATTGTTAAATATTAAAATAAAAAACAGTATTCTAAACAACATAGTAAATTTTAACAACTCTTCACTTAAACAGTCATAACTTTCTATTGGAAATTAAGTGTAAGTGTCCATCTGACTTATGTGATAGTTAAAACTAAATGAATTGTAAGATTACTATATATGATTCATTAATTTTCAAATATTTTATAGACTAGATTTAAGAATAGATGTAAACTAAATGAATTGTAATAATAATATAATCTATGGTTTTTTCTGGTTCGTCGAAAAACCCATACAATCATACTTGTTATTTATAAGTAATTTTGAATTATCAAATTTTTTTAAATAAAGATATGTATATAGCAGTGTTGTAAATAATGGCATGTGCTCGTCGGACGAACGGAGTACCGTCAAACGGTTTATCGGTATGTGGCTTATAAATAGTAATTTTACGGACAATTTTGTGTTTTTATGAAAATTATATGCATATATTCATAATTTATTAAAAATGATTAATTTAATTCATTAAACTTATCAAATAAATCTATTTTAACTTAGTTTCCTTGTTAATTAATAAAGTTACCTGAAATTGTCATTTAGAAAAAGTCCAGATAAGACAAACATATAACGGATTAATCGGACAAATCGGCCAATTTGATAGACAAAATAGCCCAATATATAACATATCATGACCCAATAAATGACTGATATAAAGGCATACAGATCTTGTAATCACCAAAAAGGAAAACGACTAAACGGAAATAAGCGGAAACACACCTCCACCAAGTCTTTTCGTAGTTGTTTGACCACCGCCACCGATATTAAACGCCCGATTATTTACCAACACTGGTATATAGACTTGGGGTAAAGAATTTAACAGAGCAGTTTTAGCTTCATATATTACACAAAGTATAGAATCAAAATAACATTGTATATGATTAATAAAAAGAGGAGGGTTCAAATACACCATAATTTTTGTGCTCCAATATGCTCCACATCATTTATCTCTATTTTCAAAGTCCGAACAGTCGATCCGAACCGTTCAACATGATGTTCATAATAAAATATGTTTGGAGACCAAATTTTATATTTTTTAGAATTTTTTTACTATTTTTTTAGATAGGTACAATATCACTTTATCGGATGGTCCTGAATCTCCTTAAAAAGGTGATTTTGTACCTATCTAAAAAAATAGTAAAAAAATTCTAAAAAATATAAAATTTGGTATCCAAGCATATTTTATTATGAAGATCATATTGAGCGGTTCAGATCGACTGTTCGGACTTTGAACATGGTGATAAATAATGTGGAGCATATTGAAGCACAAATATAATGGTGCATTTGAGGATTTTTTTTTTTAAAAACATAATTAAAAAAAAATTTACCAAATCAACATGATTACTTCTTTTTTTACAAAAACCATAAGAACCGAGCTGTCAATTCGGTCCGCTTGATTTTTTTTTCTGGACCGAATTGGCAGTTCGGTCCAGGCTGATTTCACAAATTATCAGAAAAATCTATGTTGCGTTTGTGTAATGGCTAGGGACCGAATTGCCAATTCGGTCCAGAGTTTTTTTAGTCCGGACCGAATTGGCAATTCGGTCCAAATTTTTTTTTTTTTTTTTTTGGTTGAATTTCTCACTTGTGTATATATATCATATCAGATGTAGGTCAAATTGAATTTGAAACCGAAAGACAATTAAATAGGAAAATTTTACATTGTGCCCTTTTTTTCAAAACATAGAACAAAATACCGTCCTCTCAAAATTCTTAACAAAATGCCCTTGTGGACTCCACTTTTCTCCTCTCTTCCCTTCCCTCCCACTTCTCCCTATTTACTTTTCTTTATTCTTTGTTTAAATAGAAAAATACAACTATAATTTCATTCACGTTTTGAATTATTTTTATCTTTTTTGTGTATAACTGATTAGAATTAAAATTGTAGCGTAAAATTTTATTTGCTTAAATAAAAAAAGTAGGTTATACGTGAAATCTTTCCAACATATAGATTATTTTAAAAATTATTAAATACATAGTATTAACTTATTTTATAAAATATTTTTAATTTACATATTATTTTAACATAGACATTCTATCTAGTTTATTCGTTTTAAAATTTCATATTCCTATTTTTAACAATTATAAGAATTTTATCACATCACATGTTAAGAACAATTTAAATTAGGATTGGTCAATTGAAATAATAATTTGAAAAATTAGATTCTTTAATGAAATAATAATGCCGTCAATTGAAATTTTAAAACGAATAAACTAGATAGAATTTTAGCCGGATCACTTTTTTTTATCTCCCATAGAGGATATTAGATGAAATTTGATTTACTCTATTTCATTTTTTTTTTTTTGGCACAATCTAGCGAGTAAGAATTACACATATTTGTTAATGTAAATTTTTCTTAACTAAATTTACAATAGCATAATCCTAAAAAATAAAAAAAAATAAAAAAAATTGGGAATGAATTGCCAATTCGGTCCGGAGTCTTTTTCGGATTTTCTGTGGCCGCCTTTCTGAAAATTTGTGAAATCAACCTGGACCGAATTGCCAATTCGGTCCAGAAAAAAAAAGTCAAGCGGACCGAATTGGCAGTTCGGTTCTTATGATTTTTGTAAAAAATGAAGCAATCATGTTGATTTGGTAAAAATATTTTTTTTAATTATGTTTTAAAAAAAAAAATCCTGCATTTGAACAATCCTCTAATAAAAATTACTCTGTTACTGGGGTGAATTCCTCTGGGCTAAAAGTAAAAGCCCATAAAAAAAAAAAGAAAAAAAAAAAGAAAAGGTTAAACTCCGGTGAAGGAATCTAAATCCAAAATGGGGAGTGCATAGGAGATTGTGCCTGATCCTGAGGGATGTCGACATACGGACACCATATCCCTTTCTTGGTTACTAAAATTATTTTGTTACTGAAAGAGACTCATCTTAATTACCATCGATCTTGCTCTTTCCCTTTGCTGTTTCCACATATCACAATCACACCAACCATATAAAGATCAGAGCCAGAGCCATCCTTTCTCAACATATATATCTTGTGGCACCCACTTGTAGTTACAACGATATATAGCAAAACAAATTTAATTGTGATTCGGAGGTTGTTGAGTTCCTCTCCAGTGGGGTAATTAAATTAATTCTGGCTTATAAATATGTAATTAAATATTAAGGATGTGATTGGAATATTGTTAGAGAAATAGTACAAAAAAAAATGTTATTAGATTTGTGTGTAAGAATAGTGTAACAAAAGTGTTAACCTGAATAATACGAGAAGAGTATATTTTGTGCTCTTTAAGATAATATTACTAATGTAAAAAGTGTTAATTTTTTATGTCAAGGTTTGATGGAGCTAGCATAATAATTGTTAATCTGAACTATTCCGAATAGCAAAAGGTTGTTTGAATTGTACTTAACTAAAAATAGTGTACGTTATTATTCTTAAGTGCTATTCTTATGGACATGTTCTTTGAACTGATTTTACAGTACTTTGTTGTTTTAAAATTTATGTGTTTCACAATTGCAGATAAGAAGCAATTTTGGTCTCAAGATATAATGTCATATGTGTGAGACTTTGTTTGAAGTTCGATTCGTTATGACTATTTAAAGTTAGAAGGCACAATTGGAGAAGGAAAAAAGTAATGTGATATAACGCGACGTGACATGATTTGGTCATGTTACGTGGTCATAATTTATTTTTATGTGACGTGACATGACGTGATTAAAATAATGGAAGACAATCACGTCACGTATGGTCACGCCATGATGACACCTGATGTGACTATCCGCGTGTCGTGACTGATTGTGTTTAATTATTGTTTTCAAGTTTAAGTTAGTTCAAAGAAAATAATAACAAAATATATCAAAAAAATAAGAAACTACATGTTACAAATTAATTATACTTAACAAATAATGTTTAAAAAATTAGTCACGTAACGTGCATATATATAACGTGACGTGATGTGACCGAATCAATTTGCATTATATAACGTGACGTGAAATGACGTAACTAAGATGGTGAAAGAAAGTCATGTCACATGACCAACACACGTATTGTGACGTTACGTGGCATGATTAATAACGGCGTGTCGGCGTAACTAATTTTCTTCTCTTAGACACGATCCTGATCTTTATATCAAAACAATCACGTATACGTTAATTTAATTACCATCATTATGGTTTGTATTATATATGGTGCCATTTTTATTAGAATCCTATGTTGCAAACATGATATTAGAGAGTTTCTTTCAAATTCTTCTATAAAGTAAAGTGTGCATGACAATTTTAATAAATAACTTCTAGTAAAATATCACTTGGCCACTCATATATTTCACTAGAATACTAGAATTAGTACTTTCTCATGACATAAATTTGAAAATTGTAAAGTAAATTAAAGCTATAGAAAGCATTGGTTGACTTTTTATATAAAATGGAACTAAAAGATTCACTAATTAATCCAACATTGTGTGTACTCATGAAGGTTCAAACATATAATGTTTTGAAAGGGAACATGCATGTTTTGTACATATAACATAGAAGTTACTCATATATAACTTTGTAATTGTATGCATGTAACATGCGGAGTGTTTATCATTTATTTTTATTTTTATTTTGAATGATCATAAAGAAATTCATGTTAAAGATTTTATTGAATAAGTACAAATTTAGAATTCTTAATCATAGTAGTGTAAGATATAAACATTATTATTATTATTATCACTTATAAACATTTTCCGAAATAAGTATTAACATAGAAGTCATCACCCCCTTTAAGAAAATATTCTAATAAATCATTTTTCTTTTCTGTGCTCCGCCTTGCACCCTTAATTTAATTAGATCATAACTAAAAGGGAAGAAATTATTTGGTAATTATTTAGCTTGCTAATCTTAGTAACAATTTTTAAATCAATTCAAATAAACTTGAAAGTTAAAAAATGAACTTATATATATATAGAGAGATGGGCTATTGTGCTTTGCAAAGTAAAATCCCCGTTTACTTCGGGTCATATTTTGCATTTTGAAAATTCAAACAACCGATCCGAACCGTTCAACATGTTCTAAATATTGAAATGTGCTTGGAGACTAAATTTTACATTTTTTGGAATTTTTTTACTATTTATTAAGCCACTTTGAAAATCGCTGATCCACTGTGAATAGTAAAAAACAGTTAAATTTTCTGGACCACCGGATCAGCGATTTTCAAAGTGGCTTAATAAATAGTAAACAAATTCCAAAAAATGTATAATTTAGTCCAAGCACATTTCAATATTTAGAACATGTTGAATGGTTCGGATCGGTTGTTTGAATTTTCAAAATCCAAAAAATGACCCGAAGTAAACGGGGAGTTTACTTTGCAAAGCACAATAGCCCATCTATATATATATATATAAATTGTGGGACATATAGATAGTTAACTAAAAAGTCTTCATGCAATTTGAATATTATTTGGTGATGCATCAAGGACCATTCAAATTATAAAAAAAAATTAAACAACTTGATCAACGATAATACTGTACAAAATATCACCATTTTTATATGCATGATATTTACACCATATAAATTAATCATATTCGTAATTAAGATCGGGTCATAAAATTATTATTTATTTTCTGAATTATCAAGATAAATAGATGTCAAGTGATCTAGCCCTAACTTAAACATCTAATGAAAACATTAATTACTAGAAGATAGTTAGAAACTTTAAGTAATGGAAATTTAGACATGTCCCCTTCCTTAAATGAAATGGAGAGGATGGGAGAAAGAGAAACACAAAAAAGCCAGCCAAAATGGTTTGTAACTTTGTATTATGGTGACTGTCGTAGGGGACCATATTTATATCACAAGAAAGATCTCTCTCTCTCTCTCTCTCTCTCTCTCTCTGAACTTCATGGGCATGATGCAACTAACAACATAAGCCTCCATATTTATATCGATCACAACCTTCACAAGAAAGATCTCTTTCTCACTTCATGGCCATTTTTTGACTAGTGACAGACACATTTTGTACTTAATTAGTTCCTCTCTGTGGAGTCAATGGTTGTTAGCTGGGAAATTTAAAAGGTGAAACTATTTTTTTATATAATTGGGACCCACATAAACAAAAATTATAGAACTTAACCGCCGAAATATATTTATATATATATATATATATGAGTAAGGCTAGCGTATGCTAGGCTCACCAAACCCTTCTGGTGAGCTTAACCCCAGCACCGTCCGATCTGTTTTAGATTCGTGTTATCTCTGATTTCAATTTAGCACTGAAACCAGACGCAGACGGAAAATTTTAAAGTGCTCCTCCGTTATCTTCATTTTTGTCCTTTAGAATTCCCTTCCCGATCTCTTCATATTCCATTCCTAATCTCTCTCTCCTTCTCCCTCACTCCCTCTACTTGGGCTTCGCCTCTTCTCCTTGCGCCCCGCCTCCTGGATCCCCGCCTCCTCTCCTTTAGTTGACCTCATCTTCGCAGCCCTTATCCCCGGGCACTTGTCGCTGCCTCCGTCTCTCGATCGGTTGGAAAAGCAAAACCTAGAGGTCTCTTCGCCTCTTCTCTATAGTATTGATTTTTCTCAACTAAAATATTTTGGAAAATCCAAATCTAGTTTCATTGAATGGGTCAAATTTAGTTTAAATTGAGATTCTTTATGGGTTTATAATTAAGAAAATTAGTTGGTTTAATTAAATATGGTGAAGCCCAGATTTGATTTAGCATTTAAACAGCAGCTTGATTGATTAAAGTCACATATTCAATGAAATAATTAAGGTGAAGCATGAGTCGTATATCTTACAATCTTTCTAGGCTCATTTTATAAAAGAAAACCACTCGGCACATAAATGAAACAATTTTCATCAATTTTTTTGGTCTATAACCATTATCGCCAACCAAACCCAGTATTAAGTTTTAAATCTATTGTCAAATTTAAGTGCTCCAAAACTTTAAAACATATAAAAAAAACATGTAATATGCAGTAAAATAGTGTACATGTAGAAAAGTCTATTTAAGTGAAGATATATCTATGCACTTCTTTTTTTCAATTGTTCATTATTTATAAGACTATATTTTTTTTCTTGTTGTCACACTTATATAAGGAGGATGGACGTTGCACGAGCTTTGTCTTTTGATTTGCCCTCAACTAGCATGATTCCTCAAGAGGAGTCCTTGTTGCCTGCTGGAAATGTGGATGAAGAGATAGAGATAACGGTAAAACTTAATTGATACTGAATCTACAATTATAAATGTTGTTCAATTTGAAATTGTTTGAAGTTTTTAATTTGATGTACTTTTTTTGTTTGAATAGGACCAGCTTGTTGACCCATATCTTGAAAATGAACTAGTTGAGGAACCTTCAGAGCAATGTTTTATGCCCTTTGTTGGCATGAAGTTTGATAGCATCGATGATGCGTATAATTTCTACAACCAGTTATGGGTTCAAAACTGGATTTAGTATTCGGAAAGCACAAAAGTATCATTCTCAAACGGGAGAGAAGAAAGTGATTAGTCAAAGGTTTGTTTGTTCTAAAGAAGGGTTATCAAAACGCCAAAAACAAGAGAGGATTGGGGTTGGCATATCACCAAACGAGAAGACGCCTCAAAAAGCAATCTCATTTCGAAGGACTAGTTGTAAGGCATCACTGAGTGTAAGTCTACAATCAAATGGGAAGTGGTTGGTAACCACTTTTAAAAAGGAGCACAATCACGAGTTGGTCCAAAGTCCTTCGAAGAAGAGATATTTTAAGTCTCACACACATATTAGAGATGACCAAAAGGAGTGTATTAGTCTTCTGAGCAGCCAAAATGTGGCTCCCGCAAAGATATTTGAGGCAATTGTCGAGAAGGAGGGTGGTCGACATAATGTTCTTTTCTCTAAGAAACAGTTGACTAATGAGATTGCTAAAGAGAATAGAAAGCTTGTTGGTGTGGATGTTAAGAAAGCGCTAGAATACTTCAAAATGATGCAAGAAACAGATCCAGACTTCTTCTTTGAAGTAGAGCCCGATGATAACCAAACAGTAAAAAACATATTTTGGATCGACGGGAGGTCAAGAAGATCGTACCAAGCTTTTGGTGATGTTTTAGTATTTGATACGACTTACAATACCAACAGATATTACATGCCTTGTAGCCCCTTCATTGGAGTAAACCACCATTGGTTATCTATATTTTTTGGTTGTGCACTTATTAGGGCTGAGGGGGCGGACACTTTCAAATGGTTATTTCGAACATTTTTGAAAGCAATGAATGGGAAACACCCGAAAGCAATCATAACAGACCAAGACCCGGCAATGAGAGTTGCAATAGCAGATGTTTTTCCAAATACAACACACAGGTGTTGCCAGTGGCATGTTATGAGGAAAGCGAGAGACAATTTGGGGGCAGTATATGGCAAGATTAAAGGATTGGAAGATGACTTACAAGTTTGCATTAATTTGAGCTTGACCATCGAAGAGTTCGAAAAGGGATGGAAAGATATGCTTGAGAAGTACAACTTGCAAGATAATAAACACTTGGACTTGATGTTCAGAACCCGCGAAAAGTGGGTTCCTGCTTATTTTCGGGGTACCTTCTTTGCTGATATGTCAACTTCACAACGAAGTGAGAGTGCCAATGCTATTTTGAAGTTGTGGACTGACTCACACACATCCATCTACAAGTTTGTTATGCAATTTACCAAGATGGTTGAGGGCATTTTCGCCAAAGAAGATGAAGAGGACTTCAGATCTTGCACAGAACAACCGCAACTATGGTCATTTGATCCAATAGAGGTTGAAGCATGTCGAGTTTACACCAGAAAAATTTATTCTCTATTCAAGAATTTGTTTAGGCAAAGTACAAGTTACAACATACATGAAGTAGAGAAGGATGCACTTTATTTGGTCCAGAGGATACACGATCCTACAACTTCTAATTGGAAAATATGTGTATACCAGGTTAGAGTGAACAAAGCCAACACCGAGGTAAGTTGCAATTGCCGGGGGTTTGAATTTCAAGGCCTTTTATGTTCACATTCCCTAAAGATCATGCAGAACCTTGGGATGCGCCTTCATCCTCGTTACGTGTTGCCAAGATGGACGAAAGAGGCTAATGAGGGTTTGAAGAAATCCCAAAGTGATATCATATCAGCCGAAGCCATACGGTCTGATGCCGAAAGGTAATATTTATATTTCACAAATCTGTATCTTCTTGCTTGCACAAGTTAATTTTGGTTTATTTTTATAGGTATGAACATCTTCGCATGAAGGCCATGAAGATTGTTGATGATTTCTGGAAACCTTTTGAATTATACACAATTGCTAGCACAAAACTCGAAACATGGTATAATGAATTAAGTGAAATTGCAAAGAGCAAGCGGGGCGATATGTCAACTGAACATGTTGATGCTACTGTTGTCAAGCCACCTATCAATAGTGGGGAAGTTGGTAAGGAGATGAACTATCGAGACCCCCCTCAATCACAATGTAAGGGGAGGAGAAAACCCCAAAGGCACAAACATCCAATTGAGAAAAAGATGAGGACTTGCAGTAATTGTCACAAGAAAGCGGGGCACAATGTTCGGACCTGCCAACAGGTTCATATATACATTCAATTTGTTTTTTAGATCCATTTTAATTTGTACCAGTACTCTCCAGGTACACTAATACATCTTAATATTTCTTTGTAGAATTCCTCCAAGGAAGCACCGGAACTGGATTGCGAAAATCAGAGTCAAAGTGAGACACACAGTAATTAGGTCATAGTTCATTAGGTTTTGGTACTTTTAATATGGATGTTTTAATGTTGGATGTTTTAATGTTAGTTTTGAAGATTTGGTCAGATTGGTCATTTAAGCTTTGGCATGTTTTTATTTTTATTTTTGCATTATGAAAGTTAGTTTTGTGCTACTGTAATTTGACTATGATTTTATTTGCTTAATGTGTTGGTTTAAATATTGTTGTTTCATTTCATCTTAGTACAAACTGGTTCGGTTGATAAAGTGAAATAAAATTTAGGAAATGAAAGAAACATACATGGATATGTGTATATATGTGAGATTTCATTAAAAATTGAGATTGCATTACAGTGAAAGTGTCCCATAAATGCCCCTGTACTTTCATGGTACTATTATACATTCAAGCTACGACGTACATCATTAAGTTCTCCAAAAAAGCACATACAAATAACATTCATACAATAAAATACAAGCTGAAGAATTATTTATCCAATCGTCCAAGCGTATCCAGCATTAGCTGCCATCTATCCACTATTCATGGGCCTTCTGGTTCTTCAGTGCCATGTATCCTCTCTAGTACTGGCATGTGGCTGCCTGTGATACTAGGAAGCCTTCGAACGTCAGCTGATATGCTCTTAAATGTCTTCAAAGTAGCGAACTAACCTAGCATCTATTGCAACCAGGATTAGAAAAAAGAGAGCAAATATAACTAAGCTCCAGGGCATTTGGTCAAATTCATACGAACATGCTTCACCTTAATTATTTCATTGAATATGTGACTTTAATCAATTAAGCTGCTGTTTAAATGCTAAATCAAATCTGGGCTTCACCATATTTAATTAAACCAACTAATTTTCTTAATTATAAACCCATAAAGAATCTCAATTGAAACTAAATTTGACCCATTCAATGAAACTAGATTTGGATTTTCCAAAATATTTTAGTTGAGAAAAATCAGTACTATTATGGAATGATAACAGTATCCATAGAGAGGTACCAATGATGTTGCGTGTATTACCAGGAAATCGGTGGGTAGAGTCATTGCCATGTGAGCAGGTTCAAGAGACCTCTAGGTTTTGCTTTTCCAACCGATCGAGAGACGGAGGCAGCGACAAGTGCCCGGGGATAAGGGCTGCGAAGATGAGGTCAACTAAAGGAGAGGAGACGGGGATCCAGGAGGCAGGGCGCAAGGAGAAGAGGCGAAGCCCAAGTAGTGGGAGTGAGGGAGAAGGAGAGAGAGATTAGGAATGGAATATGAAGAGATCGGGAAGGGAATTCTAAAGGACAAAAATGAAGATAACGGATGAGCACTTTAAAATTTTCCGTCTGCGTCTGGTTTCAGCGCTAAATTGAAATCAGAGATAGCACGAATCTAAAACAGATCGGACGGTGCTGGGGTTAAGCTCACCAGAAGGGTTTGGTGAGCCTAGCATACGCTAGCCTTACTCTATATATATATATATATATATATATAGTGTATGGAGTTAGGTCAATCTTATATCTAATTATGCAGATTGTATTGAACTTTTAAAATTAATTATTTGGGACTTTCATATTTTTTTTTTAAGAAAATTATGGGTCTAGCCTCTATTTCATTTAAGATTTTGTCCATTACATAAGGATGTAAGTAAATAACAATATGCTCAAAATAATTGAGCCTAAAAATTAATGATGGGGCTTTCATTTCAACCTGAACAGCTCAGAAAATAAATAAATAATGTGTGTTATGTTTCAACATGTTCTGACGTGTCTTCTGATTTTTCTCTAAATTTACATGAATTTTAATGCGTATTTTCTATATTTGCTGACATTTTCTATGTCATTTATATTACATCCTAACTTGCAATAAAACTCCACATATAAATGACATAGAAAATGATGTTATTCTCATTAAATGACATATAAAAACTCCACATTTTCTATGTCATTTTTTTTTTAAATATAGGTTGGAGGTCAAGCTATCCAATACATTTCAAACCCCTATGTATTAATACAGATGATTTTCCCACTTTGTAGATTTCGAACCCATGACCTCCCACATAGAAGCCACATTTTCTTTGTCATTTATACGTTATTCTCATTAACATTGCAACAAAACTCCACATATAAAAACTCTTTGTCTATTTCGATCTCGTATGGCAGTGTTTACGCAGAAACTATATCGATCGAGTCGCTAAAATACTTCAAAACTTACCTGTTACATGAGAAGTTATATACAATCTGAGTCATGCTATATATATATAACACTTGTGCAAGATTGAAAACTCACTCTTTTGCATTCAGGCCCTCCAATTTCATCCAAATTGTAAATACTTATGTTGTAATTAGCTTGATTTTTCTATTTAAGGAAAAATAAGGATCAAAGTCCTTATTTATTTATATATTGATTGGAAAATTAACTCGATTTTTAACTGTTATATATATCTCTTCTTCCTTGTTTCGAAATGGGATAATTTCCCTGCTAGAATGTTTCTTTTGTTATTTCAAGCAACTCAATATTGGATACCTCTCGCAATCATTTGGATCATTGGATGGTTGTATATTTTTTTCAGGATGGACCCTAAAAATTTACAAAATTTATTTTATTTTAATATATGATTTAAATTAATTTCTTCTTTAAATATATGTGTGTGTGTGTGTGTGTGTGTGTGTGTGTATCTCTTCATATGTATATCGCAATTAAGTAAATTTTGATTCAAAATGTTCGTTTGTGATTTCGAACAAAATGAGCTGAATATACATATCTTTCAAACTTATTTTGACAATTATATATTTTATTTTTCAAAATTAATTGATTTTGAAATATGATTAAAATTAATTTTCTTATTTAATTTTTATGTATCGCTTGATGCATCAAAAAGTTAAGTAAACTTTTCCAATAATGTTCGTTTCATTATTTGCAACCTAACGAGTTACGACCCCAATATTTGATATTTTTAGACAATGTTATGGTTAATACAAAGTTAATAAGTACTTTCTTGGTTCTAATATTGCATAAAAAATATATGAAGTGTGTATTTTATTGTGTAATTCAGATTGAGGTCTTTTTTTTTTTTTTTTCAAAATGCTCGTTTTGTACTTGCAAGCATTATTGTTGAATAAGTTAATTTTGAGAACATATGCTAATTGCTGTTTCGAATGGTGACCTTGAGATTTGTAAATTTGCATCCATGTTAGAAAATACATGAGAAAATTATTTTATATCAATTAAATGATAAGTATTAATATCTTTTTTATATTTTGGTAATTATGTAATTATATTAGCTTTTAATATTTTTACCTTCTACTGATAACTTATTGTTGTCCCTAACAGCACCTAAAGGGGGTAAATATGAGACTGTTTAAAATTTAAACCCTACAACTTGTAACTATCGGTCGGATAAACAAGTTTGAAAGTCGTTCATGTGTTTAAGTAATCTATCTACTCTAAGTTCTTGGCGGAATCAAAAACTTGTAAATTAAATAAATAATAAAATGCAGCAAAGTAAAAAAGTAAGAGTTAGAGAAATTGACACAGGAGTTGATAACGGAGTTCGACCACTTGGGGACCTACGTCTCCGGGGCAACGCAACCTAACCGGCACGCCTTTCTATTTACCCAATTGAAGAAAGGAATACAAGTTGTCACCGACGAGACAACACTCCTACGGTCCACAAAAACAGATAGATGAGCACAACAGCTCAAAGAGAAAAGTGAGCACAACAGTTTGGAGTAGGCGAGCAACAAAGGCTCTAAGACCAGACAACCACTAGCTTCACTCTAATCTCACACTGATCAATTTAGGTGAAGTATATTTGAGATTGCTGGAAAAATAATTGAAGTTTAGGTACAAGCAACAATGGACTATGCTAAACCTCTCAAAGGATTCTAAAGTGTAAGGTTTGTGAGGGTATTCTCTGTCTTACTTAGACAGACGACATAGCCCATTATTTATAGTGGAATTCAAAGGGAGAGCCAACGGCTCTATGCAGAATTGCATATCACAAGATATACAACATAATGGATTAGCCTATTTTTCTTGTGCCTAGTTTCCATTGGCCAGGCCCGGTTATTTGAATTTTGAATTTGGACTTCCAGCCATGCAACGGCTAGACTCAGGTGGTCACAACCTCAGATCTACTTTACCATATTTTTTGGATATAAATTAAAAATGATTAAACAAAATGGTAAAGTGTGATCTTCATAATCTTCATGATCTCGATATCAATGATCTTCTGTAATCTTCATGATTCAGCATCTCATCAATATCCAACATTTCAAATGGTTCGTGTGAAACTTCCATCAGATTATCTTGTACAACTTGTCACGTCGACTTGTCATGATATGCATCTTTGACTTGCTTTGACCTTCGGACGTAACAACTAAACCTGCATACATCTCAACAAAGAAACTGTAAAATTCAATATTTATATGTTTTACAAATTAGTCAAACAGCACAAAATATTACTTACATAACAACACTTATGTCTTTCATCTCATTTATTATTTTTCCTTTTTTTGTGACAATTTAACAATTCTATAAGTAAATTACATTTGATAATTGCATGAAAAAATGAATTTATATATGAAATCGAGTCATTTTTAAGATTATTGTTCTTTTTCATATAGCACGATAAATCCTCCTTTATATGTATATATATATATATGAGCAAGACTAGGGTGTGCTAGGCTCACCAAGAGGGATTGGTGAGCGCACCTCCTAAAAGCGCATTTTCAAAGTTCAAATAGTCGATTCGAACCTTCCAACGTGTTATTCATATTAAAATGTGCTTGGAGACCAAATTTTACATTTTTTGGAAATTTTTTACTATTTTTTCAGAATTTTTGGAAAAACTAAACAAACTAAATAATAATTTGAAATTTGAAAAACAAATGATTTTCAAAAATTCTGAAAAAATAGTAAAAAATTTCCAAAAAATGTAAAATTTGGTCTCCAAGCACATTTTAATATGAAGAACACGTTGGAAGGTTCGAATCGACTATTTGAACTTTGAAAATGCACTTTTTGGAGGTGCGCTCACCAATCCCTCTTGGTGAGCCTAGCACACGCTAGTCTTGCTCTATATATATAACATCTCTTATATATTACCATACTCTTTATCAGTACATAATCTATATAAATTTTTAAATATCTAAATAATTATGTCTCAATCTGTCCCGTTTATCCGTAACTAGTCATCCAATTTAAATCTAAAGGATTTCAAATATATACAGAGCCGTACTTTCAAACTATGACGATCAAACATACATGAGATCAATCATATAATTTTTTTATATTAAAAATGAGAATTAATTTTATAGTACTTCTAATATTTTACTCTAAATTTTATATAAAATTATATCTAAATAATAATAAATATAGAAGTCAATTGATTCCTATTAATTGTCATTTGTCCATACTAGCTCCACCTCGATCTGGTTCCAATAGGTATGTATACAACGGGCTAATGAAATTTCACTACTGGAGAGGAGCCTAACCTTTACTGCTGTGTGCTCCTTACTAGTATTTTTTTTATTATTCTTTACTATAATAATAATATACACGATTAATTTGTGAATAATTTGCATTTTATTCGTTTTTTTAACGTTTCTGAACCGAACTCCGAATATGATACGTCCTATCTCGGGAGATGAGGCCGTATGGAAAGTCGGACTGGGTTGGATTCGTCCTGCCAAAGGATGGCAGGCCGGGATGTGGATCGAGTTAGGAGCTCGGGGTGGATTGTGAGAGATTCGGACTCTAACCTGTATGATCTCTCTCTTAATCAGAAATTGCGTCCCCTATCTAACGGGAATCACTGCCTTATATAGTCCAGCCATAACTGCCATCTCGGGCGTTTATGGAGAACGTGGGCAGTTATGTCAGCCGTTACTGGGACGTGAGCATTAAGCTAGCTGTTTCCACGGCTATCCCGTATGTCGGTTAGCATGAGCCTATTTTAGGGCTATATGATTTGAGGCCGCTGTATTGGGCCCCGGCTTAGTGGACTTTTGGGCTTTTCATATGACGTCGGGTTGGGCTCTTAGAGAGGTCCGAGTCCCGATCTTTCATGTCCCATTTTAAAACAAGTAAAAGGGCCTGTGGAACATGGCCTTATCATTAGCCCCCGAAGTTGGAATGCATCAGCGAGATGCTTTCGACTTGAGGGTGAATAACTCGTAAAACACATTTTATTAGTGTTACCTATGTGTTAGTGATGCAACAATATTGGGTATGGGGTATGTCGGGTACCTATCACAGGTACATATCCCGAAGTTAATACTGAGTAATCGTAGACAACTAAGCGTATTTGCAGACAAGCAGCGCTTACGTCGGGGGTTTTTTTTTTTTTGAAGGGAGATGGTTCCCGAGTTAGTCAAAAACAAGCAAAAGAAGTTAACACAGAAATAGTAAGTAATCATTGATATCTCGAGATCATACAAAGCCTGAATATAAAATAATATCGAAATCATACAAAGCCTAATTAGACTAAACATGACATGGTTTTATGCAGTGCCTGGAAGTATGTTTCCACTTCTTCATGTCGCGCCTTCCATGCACTACAGTGCCCATGTTTAGCAAAAAGGCGAGTGTGATGTCGTTTCTCGGAGAATACTTATACGAGCTTGTTATCGGTTTCCTCAAAAAGGTTATCCTCGTTGAGTTCATGTTGAGTAGCGGTATACAAACTTGGTCCTCCGGTATTACGTGATAAACACCCGGGGCACCTCCAAAACCGACGACGAGGGTCCGAACGGCCTTAGATGTCGTAGTGGTCGAAGCAACTCCACTCGTAGCACCTCCGGCATTTTACCATCTCGTGCTTGGCCCCCTGGTCATGGCATATGACACACCAACGCAACTTGGGCTCGAGATCATAGATGTTATTCTCGTCCTCCTTAGTGAACGAGGGTACTCCTGCGAGGGTGAGGTCGATAAGATCGCAGATTTGGAGGTCTTAGTTATGGAGCATCCACTCCAAATCCTCCTCGGGAAAACATTGGAGTAGAGCCCATCTCTCTGCACGAGAAAGGACCCATCATGGGTTATAAGAGCGATGGGGATTGGGGAGAGGTTGGTAGCGGCTATTCTGGGGAGGTTGGTCGCGGCTACCCTGACCTTGGTCGAGAGGCCTTTTGTTTTTAGAAACCACTCCTTTGAAAGGCATCTCGGAGGGAAATATATGAAGAGAGGTAAAAGGTAATTGTGATTTTGACGTATGGTAAGTCCGCTATATATAGTCGTCGGTGGCAAATATTGCCATAAATATTGTGGGCCCGGTCAGTCAAAAATAGGTATCTGCCAACTACTTGCCATAAATGACATTGGGCGTTGTGTATTTTGTACGATATGACAGGCTTTTCGGCGTTCTCGAGGTGGTCAAATTGACCCATATGAGACAGCATCAAGAACGAAGAAAGAATTGCTTATGCAAACACATATTAATCAAAACAACACGAGATGATAACCTCGGTTGAGTTCATAACATAAGCATACATGTAAAATTGAAAAGTTGATATCTTAGCATAATAAACAAACAAAAAGCGGGCTATTCCCGTGATATTCTATAAATAGCTAAGACTATTCATGACGGGAGCGCTTGACCCGGCGTTCTTGGTCAAGGCATCGTCCACAGGTGAAGGATGTGAAGCGGGGATTACCATGGTTCCGAGGTGATCTCCGAGCTACACACCCGGGGTGAAAAGCTTCTTCACAGCCGTCACAATGGAACATGTGTTGATAGTTCGCCCGGGTTCTGCAAACGGCACACCGGTCCCAAGCTAACGGGTCGTCATCTTCGTCCTCGGGGTTATTTGCAGGCGGTTCAATGTTGACCTCGGGGTTCCCCCGTGGTGGTGATACATGAGGTGACGGAATGCGATTATCTTCTTTTTTAAGCCCGTCGTTCATTTGTTGGTGATCTGCCATCTTGTTATAACCCGAGTTAGAAGGTATAACTGGGATTCGCTGGGTGTTCCGTTAAAGGGAGACGGAAGGAGTACATATAGTAGATCGGCATTAAACCCGACGCCTAGTCTTCCGTTAACCGCCGTCAGTTATCAAATCAGCCGCCAAATCAGTCAGAGGTACGAGATTACGGTGCAATCCTCGTATGACACCTGGCACTTGTCAACTCGGTAAGGGCTCGACTCCCTAGGTTGTACGCGGGAATCGAGGCGTCGTCATGATGATAGGAGACTACGTGACCCTTTGTGGTTCCTTTTCGAAATACGTGCCTTCATTGAGCGGGAAAATGGAAACCCCTATATATATGTTTCATCCCGACCCAACTCATTTATCATCGTTTATTTGAGCAAACGATATCTCGGAGGATCTGGTGAGAAAAGCGACCTCTAAGCTTACAAAGAAGAAGAACAACACTCGTTGACAATCTCGAAAAAAAGATGTCGGACAAAGACCGAGGTGCTAAGGAATCTTAATATAAGGTAATGTTTCATCACCTCTGTAGCCGACATTATATTTATTAACCTCACATGTAATCGTTTATGAACATTGCCGAGGTCAATAGTAATGTAGTTGACCGCATAAGTATGGTAATGTTGTTAACCCTAGGATGAATGACCTAACCTCGGCAATCGATTTGTATTTGATAAGTCGGTAAATGTAATACCTTAGAAATAAAGAATAGCGGTTACCTAAATCAATCTTGTTTCTTCGTTAATTTAGAAATGGCCGAAGAACAAGAAGGATCTCGGGATTCGTTGCCCGCTACTTCGGGGGAACATTCCCCGTTGTCACACCAGGTTTTCCGCCCAGGTAGGGGCAAGAGTATTTATAGTATGGCTCCTTCTCATTCCGACGCTTCTCTGGAAGATGTCGGGAATGAACAATATATTGAAGAGGGACAATAAGCTGAAGAAAGTCAATCCCGGGGGGAGCTTGTCGATGCCAGAGCGGGAACATCGGAAGGACCCTCAAAACCTAAAAAGAAAAAATCATCCCAACCAAAACCAAAAGAAGTTGTTCTCCGAGATGGATACGAGAACGACTCCACGTTTCCAGTATCTGCCAGTATTTCTCCCAAGCTCGTTGTCCGATGTCAGGCTTACGCGGATGCCTTTTACGAGGAACTTGTGATTGACAAGGACAGAGAGCAATATTCTCCAGAGGTGCTTAGGTTGATAGCCCCGGGCCCTAATGACCAAGCTCATGATGTGGATCTCGGGATGTGCCTATACTAGAAGATGCCAAAATGCGGCTTCAAAGTAAGGGTGTCTAAATTCGCAAGAGAGGTATTGCGGTTTCTCGATCTTGCTCCTGCACAGTTAACCGCACCCGCATGGTGCTATATCATGAGCTTTAAATATCTGTTTGATACGATGCCCAAGTTAGAGCTATATATCCCAAGTACAGGGCTGTTCTTTCATTATTTCTCTGTTTTATATAATAATGAGAGCCACCTCGCAATCCGAAAACATCCCAAGAATGTCAAGCTTTTTGAGACGCTATCCAAGGCTGATGACTGGGCACATGGTTGGGTGTACCTCGAGAATCCCAACGATTTGAAGTGTTTTAATAATGTACAAAAGATTTGGCGTCCTCTTCGTAAGAAAAATTTGATCCCGAGTTCTCCCCCATCCCCGACTTCAGATGAATTACGAGTTATCAAAATTATTGACAATTATTTTACAAGTTAGTCTTTTTAATCTGTACCAAAATATCTTTGTATCTCATTTATTCGTTGATCTCGTACTACTAAATAGATTGTTAATACATATGTACTTCTCATGTCGCAGGATGCGATTTTATGGCACTGCCTTGGAAGGCCACTTCTCCAGTCCCGGCTTTTGCTAATCCCGAGGGCGGGTTCACCAAGAAGAAAGAAGTTTCGCACGTTCCCCCCAAGTCGGGTTCTGCCAAAATCCCGAAGATTCCGAAGTCAGCTCCTGCTAATACCACGGCAGTTCTCCAGAGTTTGTCTTCCAAATCTGCAGCTGCCACTGAGAGCACGAAGGACGGTGCTTCGGGCTCCTCCAAGTCCGAGTTACCTCAGAAGAGGAAAGAAATTCCTGTTGACGCTCCTCCTCGTTTAACGAGGGAAGATAAGGGGAAAGGCGTAGCGACAGAGGAGCTTGAGCTGAAAAAACAAAAGGCTCATTCTGAGATTATTTTGGGAAAACCCGGGGTGGTTGCAAAGGAACCTTCTTAAGCCCAGGTCGACGCTGCTCAGGAAGAGCTAGAGAAAATTATCGAAGACGCAGCGGGTGACGTGTGGGATCTTGCGGAGGAACATAAAGAATTTCTCGAGTCGCAGATTTCCGATCAGGCGCTACAAACCGGGTTCGTGTAGGGGATCGAGATTGCTCAGGGGTTCCCGGACAGCATTTTGGCCCATCTTCCTAGGTACTCTCTTATGCAGGACGAGGAAGATCATCCCGAGGTCCGCGCCGCGTATTCACGGGAAATATTTAGGTTAACCACGACTAAATATCAAAAGAAGTGGGCTGAGGAGCATCCCGACCAAGTCGTGGACCACGTGTTGAGGTCGTTGCATGATGCCGGGGTTTTCTACGGGTTTCTCAAAGACTCGCTTGATAATGATAAGCGCGGTGCTCTTGCTGTCACTACTGATCAAGAGGCGCTCAACAAGGCGATTCTGGAGAGGAACTACTTTTTTAAATTGGCGAAAGGGAAAGACAAGGAAATGAGAGTTGCTTCTGGCCAAGCCGCCGTATATCAAGCGAAATATGAGCTTGCGCGGTATACGGGTAAAAAGGCTGATGCCGAACGTAGGGAGGCCGAGGTAAGCCGCCGTATATCAAGCGAAATATGAGCTTGCGCGGAATACAGGTAAAAAGGCTGATGCCGAACGTAGGGAGGCCGAGGTAAAAAAGAAACGCTATAAACGCAAAGTTGAAAAGCATAAGAGCAAGGTCGCGCATCTTAAGTCCGAGCTCGAGGTCCAGACCAAGGAGTTGGAGGATGCAAGATTGGAAAATGCTCGTATACGAGGCGAAGCGCAAGATTTGCAAAATAAGAAACTCAGCAAGTTCCTTGGCAGCAAAGCCTTCGCGCAAGCCGTTCCTTACGCGATGTTGAATGTGATGACACATACCGTATACGACTATCTTAAAAAGATGGGAGGGTATTATCCCTTTCGACCCGAGCATGTCGGGTTTTCTACGGTTGAGTCTGAGAAACTCGTGATCAAGGATCTCTCGGGCTATGGTTGGGACGACGAAAATGATGTATTTTTGAACCCAGATGGCACCGTATTCAAGGAGGAACTTTAACTCGAGAATTATCCTCCTAGGGGCATTGTCCACCCCTGGCCCAAAAATCATGGCCTAAGCATCTCGACCTTCCTGATGGTGCCCCCGAAGCGGAGGACTGGGAACCTTCCTTCCGATACATCCTCCGAAGGGAGGGTGAAAGAGAGAACATCGAGGAAGGGAATGCCGAGGAGGGTAATGCCGCTCATCAAAGCGAAGGGCAAGATGATGAAATGGATCTGGAGGGTCTTTTCAACATTCCTCATGATGGAGGAGACGATGCTCCCGGGGTGACGAAATCCCCTACTTAGAAATGTAAGTAAAAAGTCTATTATCGTGGTCTTCGAGGTGTTTCGTTCATGCTTAACCTTACTATTTGTTGTTTTTTTTTTATAGGAAGGCCAATGTCTCGGAACGGATGCTACCTCGACCTCAGGAAGACATTTATACCCCCGAGATGTGGGGGATTTAAAGTAGTTATAATATGTACTGTTTCTATTTGTGCCCCCGAGATGTGGGAGCTATAACAGAATTGTGTTGTAATATGATATTTTGCACCCCCGGGATGTGGGGGTTTAACAGAGCTTTTTAATGTAACTTGTTCCCTTTATTTGCATATGGTATTCGCTTTTTCTTTTCCCGAGGTATTTTATTTATTCTTTCGAAATCTAACTCGGCTTTATGAAACTTGCATGCCTTGAATGCCTTAGTAAAAAGCAAAAAAGTTGTTTGATATTTATCCTTTTCCCCCCTTTTTTTTCTTTATTCTTGACAAAAATAGTCAACATCGGGGGAAAACAATGTCGCAAAAACGTATGCGTTACCCCAAGGGGTTTTCGATAAATGCTTTCGACATAAAAAACTACAATCCATATTATTGGATAAACATTCGTCGTCCCGTAGGACTACGTCAATATATGTTGTGCATCTCGGGATTATTAACCAAGACGCAGTTCGTTACCTTAAAAAAGGCTTTCGTTCATATATCTCGGACCCAAATAAAGGAGGCACAATCATAGTTTATAACATCATATATATATTGATAAAAACTTAGAACCATACAAAAACTTGTATCTCGGCCTAAGTAAAATACATGGAATGTAAAATAAACAAAAAAGGCCTATCTCGCCAAGAGCACGTCGTGCTCTGTACGAGGCGTAACCCCTTCAAAATAAAATTAAGCATATCGTACATTAAGTGTAGAATTTCCGGAGATGACAAGCGTTCCACGGACGAGTAAGTATGAAACTGCTCGGGTCTTCCAACTCGTAGCCGCCTTTTCCTCGTAGACGAACAACCTTGAAGGGACCTTCCCATTGGGGAGCGAGTTTGCTGACATGTTTGCCCGTTGCTTCCACAGTTTTTAGTACTAAATTGCCTGGTTGGAATGCTCGAGGTACCACGTGTTTGTCAAATGCACGTTTAACCCGGCGTTGGTATTCCATGGTACGGATGCGAGCTTTTTCCCGAGCTTCTGTGATGAGCTCTAGCTCGGTGGTACGCGCAGCATTGTTTTCGTCAGGGGAATATGTCATGGTGCGAATTGATGGTTCCACTAATTCAATAGGGGTAACTGCTTCCATCCCGAATACCAGAGAGTATGGTGTCTGTTGGGTGGATTCACGAGGTGTTGTTCGGTATGCCCAGAGGACTTCGTCCAGCATATCGGGCCAATTTTTTCTATTTGCGGCGACTTTCTTCTTTAGGCCGTCTAGGATGGTGCGATTTGTGACCTCAGCTAATCCATTGCTAGCAGGGTGGCTGACTGAGGTGAAGTTATTTTGAATGCCTAAGCCAGAAAGAAATGTCACCGTGCGGGCTGCATTAAATTGAGTACCGTTGTCCGAGATGAGGGCATGTGGGAGACCAAAACGGCAGATGATGTTACGCCAAATGAACCGTTCAGTAGCTGCGGCTGTGATAGTTGCCAGCGCTTTGGCTTCTACTCACTTCGTGAAGTATTCGACGGCGACAATAATCCAACGTCGCTGTCTGACCGCCTTGGGAAACAGGCCAACGATATCTATTCCCCATAAATCGAAAGGCCAAGCCCCTGAGATGGATATTTGGTCGTATGGCGGGATGTTGCTCAACTTGCTGTGGTATTGACATTTGTCGCATTTTTTAACCAAGTTTGCGGCATCTTGTTGCATGGTGGGCCAGTAGAATCCGGCGCGAAGGATACGTTTGGCCAAGGTTTTTGCTCCTTGGTGACTGCCACAAATGCCTTCATGGACCTCGGCAAGCATTTGTAGGGCTTTCTCGGTAGTGATGCATTTGAGCCAGGGTCGAACGTACCCGCGCTTATAAAGGTGGTTGTTGAAAATCGAATATAGGGGTGCGATCCTCTTCAAACGTCGGGCCTCCAAATGGTCAGGGGGTATGACCCCTGTGTTAAGGAAGTTCCACATCGGGGTGAACCACGTCTCACCAGGTTCGCTGATGGCGAGTATGGCTGTGGTATCAAGGTTGATGCTGGACTCTGGAACATCCATAACAATCACGGGTCGGTCTTTGTCAAGGTTGCCCGCAGCGCCGAGTTTGGACAAAGCGTCGGCTTGGCAGTTTTTGTTGCGTGAGACGTGTTGAATGTCGACTTGGTCAAAGTGACTCTTGAGCAGATGAAACAGCTGTCTGTATTTGCGTAACTTGTCGTCCATGACGCGGCATTCGTCGTTGATCTGTTTGACTGCTAACTCGGAGTCACTGCGGAGGTGTACCTGGCGGGCACCTAATTCCTTGGCCAATTTGAGGCCTGCTATCATGGCTTCATATTCCGCGGTGTTGTTTGTTACCGGGAACTGAAAATAAAGAGCGTAATTCAACGTCTCCCCTTGTGGACCGGTGAGGGATATTCCGGCGCCGGCCCCTTGCAGCGAGGAGGCACCATCGACATGTATTGTCCACCGCCTCTCAAACTCGGGAGGAGCACCCGAATACTCGGCAATGAAGTCGGCGAAGATCTGTGACTTCAGAGCATTTTGGGGTGGAAAGTAATATCAAACTCGAATAACTCGAGTGCCCAAGCTAACAGTCGACCGGATGAGTTGAAATTTACGAATGCCTTCTTGAGTGGAATCCCGGTGTAAACCTTGATGGAGTGTGATTGAAAGTAAGGCCTCAACTTTCTTGTGGCTATGACAAGAGCATATGCTGCCTTTTCAACCTGAGAATACCTGGTCTCGGCATCCCGAAGTACATGCGAGACAAAATATATTGGCCTCTGATCTCGCCCTTCTTCTCGGACAAGGGCGGCACTTACTGCGTGACCCGTTGTTGCCAGGTACAACACTAGAACATCACCCGCGGTCGGCCTACTGAGGCATGGCGGATTAGCGAGGTAGGCTTTGATTTTCTCGAAGGCCGTTGCACACTCCTCTGTCCATTCGAACTTGGCTGATTTGCGCATGGCTTTAAAGAAGGGGAAGCAGACTGTCCCCGGGTCTCGCGATAAACCTGTTGAGAGCGGTCAACTTGCCTGTGAGAGATTGTAGCTCTTTGAGGTTCCGAGGTGGTTTCATGTCGAGGATGGCCCGTGACTTCGATGGATGAATTTCTATTCCTCGCATAGATACCATGAAGCCAAGGAATTTTCCACCGGTAAGGCCGAAGAAACTTTTCTTAGAGTTAAGTTTCATGCTAGCTGAATTCAGTGTTGCAAAAGTTTCTTGGAGATCTCGGACATGGTCGAGATCGGACATGCTTTTAACAAGCATATCGTCGACATATGCTTCAACGTTTCGTCCAATTTGATCGTGGAAAACAGTGTTAACCATTCGTTGGAACGTGGCTCCAGCATTGTGCAACCCGAAAGGCATAACCCGGTAGCAGTATAGCCCCGAGTTGGTGGTGAAGGCAGTCTTCTCTTCATCGTCTCGGTTCATCCAAATTTGATTATACCCGGAGAACGCATCCATGAAACTGAGATAAGCATGCCCAGACGTGGAATCTACCAGTTGGTCAATCTTGGGTAAGGGAAATGGATCCATTGGACATGCTTTGTTGAGGTCAGTATAGTCGATGCACATTCGCCAGTCACCATTAGATTTTTTGACAAGCACCGGGTTCGCCGTCCATTCAGGACATTCCACATTCCTGATGAACCTGGCGTCGAGTAGCTTTTGGACTTCTCTTTTTACGGCCTGTTGCAGCTCTTCCCCCATATTACGCTTTCACTGTCTGACCGGTTTTGATTCTGGCTTGATGTGCAGTCTATGTTCTGCTATGGATCTCGGGATTCCTGGCATGTCGGCAGCAGTCCAAGCGAAGACGGATTGGTTTTCTCGTAGGAATTTGATTAGGCTTTCTTTCGCCAGGCCTTGCACCGCCTTCCCGATGTTGAGAGTTTTTCCACCACCCAAGTTTAACTGCTCGACTTCATCAGCTGGCTCGAGGTATTGTTTTGAATCTACTTTATCAACGGGGTCTAGCGCGAAGTTGGTGTTTGGTGGTAAAAAATCAGTGCTTGAACGCAGATGTTGTTGTTTGGCTTTTGCGTCGGGATGATCGACCTGGTGGACGGAACCCCCTTGACCTTGTATGGATGTCATGTAACATTCACGGGCCACTGTCTGCTGACCGCATTCTTCCCCTATCCCATTATCAGTGTGAAATTTATTTTCAAATGGGAAGGTGAGATAACGGCCCCTATTTTGTTCAGGGTTCCACGCCCAAGGATCGCATTGTAGGAGGAAGGTGCATTAACGACGAGGAAGTCAACCATGACTTCCACCGTCCGAGGGGATGTATCAAATGTCACTTTTAGTGGCATCATGCCCCGAGGTTGAAGGGCATCCCCAGTAAAACCGATCAGGGGTGAAATGTGTTGTTGAAGAGCTCGGGTATCAAGGCCCATTTGCGTGAAGGCCGACAGATATAGGATGTCTACCGAACTCCCCATATCGACTAGCACTCTCTTTACCCTGTGAGTGTTGATCTTGAGGTTTAGTACCACGGGGTCGTCATGCGGGCTAGAGATCTCACCTAAATCTTTTTCCGAGAAAGATATTGCCTCTTCTGGCCGAGGTCACTTCTTATCAGTTGCGGTTTCCACATTCAGAACAGTGGGGTATGGTTTTCGGTTGTCGCGAGGTTGAATCTTCCGGATGGTACCGCGATGGCCACCACTGATCACGTTAATGACAGGACTGCTCTGTCGCTCCTGGCGTCTTGCCTCCGGGCCATCCCGAGGTTGGGGACCAGCCTCACCAACTCGAGGTCCCGTATAATCCTGCCTATATGGAATGGGTTTCTTAAAAACTTTACCTTGGCCATTATATTCCCTGAAGAAGTTTTTGAAGAAGTCGGGGTTGATGAACTCGACCAGTTTTCCCTCACGGGCTAGTCTCTCTAGGATGTCTTTTAATTGGAGGCAGTCCGCGGTGGAATGCCCGTTGAACCCATGGTACTCACATTTCTTAGAATTGTCTTGTACCGTAAAATGTTTTCAGGCAGCGGTGGAGGGAGATCGAACATGCCGTCGATGATGTGGTTACATCTCGTGTCGCTTCTTGGTGAGAGGTGCGTACCTCACGAAATGTTGCCGGTATCCGTTAGTGCCGGATTTATGTTCCTGCTCGGTTGGTTGGTTTCTCCGAGGTTCTCTTTGGTTGCGAGACCGGTCCTGAGCTGGTTGTTTGTTTGTTGGGTGACGGGGAGATCGAGATCGAGGTCTCGTGGGGCTTCCGTTGTCATCCTCGGCACGGATGTAACCTTCCGCAAAGGTTACGAACTCCCTCAGAGTGGTCATCTTCTTCATGTGGGCTTCGTAGCGCAAAGTACCCGGACCCTCTTTGCGGAGTCCTTTCTTGATGGCGGCTAAGGCGAATTCTTCATTGAGATTCTGAATTCGCCGGGACGCCTGTATGAAGCGATTAACAAACGCACCCATTCTTTCACGCTGTCCCTGGATAATATCCAACAGCATCTCGCACGTAGCTTGCGGTGGTTTGATAATCGTGTATCTCTCCAAAAATAACTTGGCGAAGTCTTCGAATTTGTTAATGGACTGCCGGGGTAGTGTCATGTACCAGTCCCATGCTTCTCCAGTTAGGCAAGTGGTGAAGACGCGGCACATGATAGCGTCTATGGCTCCAAGAAGGCGAAGTCGCTCAAGGAATCCATACACAAAGTTGTGTGGATCCTGAGTGTCTTCACTACCACGGAAGCTGGGGAGAGTTGTCGGATATTTGAAGTCCGTCATCGATTGGCGGTAGATGTCTCTGGAAAGAGGGCCATCTTCAATCCCCATAGGCCGAGAGTAGGTGCCTGTCTTCTGGGATTCGATCTCGGCTAGTTTAGCCGCGAGTCTCGTTTGGATCAATTCTTCAATCTGAGCCATATTAACACCTCAGGGTGGGGTAGGTGATCGCCGATTCCTTCTCCGATCATCGCGGCGAGTTCTATCCCGACCTCGGGGTGGACTTCGTTCGCGTTCTCTACGGGAGCGAGACTGTTCTCGGCGAGATGGTCGAGGCCCTCCGCCATGATTGGCTGATTCTCGCTCGTTATTGTAGTGAACTTCGGGTCCTCTGACATGTGGCTCTCTTTCGGGATCAGGTTCCCTATTCTCGCCTTGTCCTTCCTGCCGTCTTCCTTCATTGGGGTGTTCCCCCATTGGCAGAACATTTTGGTCCCTGCGTTCGGATTGAACCCTTTGTTCTTGTGGAATGGGCGTATCTGTCTCACTACCGGTTCGGACCTGTACGAACTGAGGGTCCAGATTCCTTGGGGAGATGTTTACCGGCCGACTTTGAACGCGGTTTGCTGACAAAGGCCGGGGAACCGGTACAGTGGGAGGTACAGTCTGGTTTGCAGGTCGCGGTGGTGCTTGCTGGGAGTGTGGTGTTGGACCTGTCGTGGGGCATCCCGTGAGCGTCTCCCGGCCTCCATTGTCCAGGTGGTGTCACATAAGGGTACTGGGGACCCGTCGGGGTGTAAGGCGTATAAGGAATCGTGCCATAGGGGTAATACGGCGTTTGCCGAGTATAATAAGGTATATATGGCAACTGATAAGTACCAGTTATCTGGTTATGCTCGGTGTAGAATGGCCTAGTCGTGTGTCCTCCGTTGAACGAAGGTCGAGTAGTGTGGTCAGGACCAGTGTGGCGAGGTTGCACCGGCTGGGGACCATGAGGCCGTATTCCCGAGCTGCTAGGCATTGCTCCCAGGGGTTGACTGTGGGAAGGGTTTCCTGTCTCCGGGGTTACCACAGGAGGTGGTGTGATGATTACTCCTGGCGAGGTAGTCACCCCTGGTGGGAGCGGGATTGATGTATTTGGATGAGCCATCTAATTCTGTGTGAGCTAGGCGTGGCCCCACGGTGGTTGATACGTCCTATCTCGGGAGATGAGGCCGTATGAAAAGTCGGACTGGGTTGGATTCGTCCTGCCAAAGGATGGCAGGCCGGGATGTGGATCGAGTTAGGAGCTCGGGGTGGATTGTGAGAGATTCGGACTCTAACCTGTATGATCTCTCTCTTAGTCAGAAATTGTGTCCCTGTCTAACGGGAATCACTGCCTTATATAGTCCAGCCATAACTGCCATCTCGGGCGTTTATGGAGAACGTGGGCAGTTATGTCAGCCGTTACTGGGACGTGAGCATTAAGCTAGCCGTTTCCACGGCTATCCCGTATGTCGGTTAGCATGAGCCTATTTTAGGGCTATATGATTTGAGGCCGCTGTATTGGGCCCCAGCTTAGTGGACTTTTGGGCTTTTCATATGACGTCGGGTTGGGCTCTTAGAGAGGTCCGAATCCCGATCTTTCATGTCTCAGTTTAAAACAAGTAAAAGGGCCTGTGGAACATGGTCCTATCAGAATAAAACGTAAAAAAACGTATAATACGTTTTATTCGCGAATAAAACGCGAAAAAAAAATATTTTTTTGGGGGTTTTTTTTGGTTTTTTTTTTTTGCTTCCTTGTTGTACCGAATCATTTCCGAATTATATTCAAATCACGAATTTTTGACCCCACCGAACGGAACCCGAACTATTTGTTTGTCACTATGCTATGTAGTTACCTAGCTATAGTTGAGCATTGTGACTCGCTATATGATATATACGGTCCTGGGCGGTCACAGAGGATTTGGGTTTTTTTTCTCGGTTGGGGCATCTACCTGAATGCGACATGCAGATGCATGAAAATGTTCTTGAAGCTCATTTATTTGTTGAAAACGCTAGCATTCGTTCCTCTCCATTTCAGACAAAATGGATATGACTGTTAGTGCAAGTTTGAGTAAATTTAAAATTTGATTGATCATTCATTATAAAATTATTAAATTAAATTCTACAATTAAAATGGTTAAAATTCTACAATTAATTTAAACTTTTTAATTTAAACAAAGTTTTGTAAAAAAATTATCAATGGGTGTACATAAATCAGATGTGCACTTGAAACTGCCCTACTTCTAAAACATATAAATTCCATAATGAAGAGATGTTCTTATAAAATTTCCTAAATATATACAGATTATAACTTGTATATTAATTTGCCAATTTCTTTTGGAAAATATATTTAAATAGCCAGAAGATTTTGAGTGCTGCATGCGTTGTGTACAAAAATGACGATATTAACATGAGACCAAATCTATCTATATATAAAAGGCAGAATAAGCAAGTTATATATATAGCTTAATTCTTTTAAAATAATCAGCTAGACTTAAAAACTATTACATGCATGCAAGATACCAAATGGAGAGAAATGAACCATATAAGTAGAAACCCTAACTGGCATCTTAGATGTCTGAGTGAGACAATATTTATGCATTCTTTTTCTTATAGGACCACTATGCATGCTCATGCCTAATTGCACACAGAGACCCAAATCTCCT
Organism: Carex parvula; assembly: GCA_025461045.1. NCBI lineage: Eukaryota > Viridiplantae > Streptophyta > Magnoliopsida > Poales > Cyperaceae > Carex > Carex parvula. Next base: position 1,532,371 of record JAJGRW010000413.1, on the reverse strand, counting down.
CTTAATTTGATATATGCCCTCCCCTGCTCTCAAGTCTGAACTGTTCCATAGCATAATATAATTATATCCTCCTCTCCCTAGCTCTCTGTGTCTCTATGTCTTCAATTCTATGGTGATCTGTTACTTGGAGAGGTAGCTAGCTAGTGCACCACAAGTAGGTGAAGCTGCCAGCTTGATCTGAGAAATCAGATCTCTCTTCTCTCTACTCTCTCTCTCTATCATTTCTCTTCTCTCTCTCTCTCTCTCTCTCTCTCTCTCTCTCTCTCTCTCTCTCTCTCTCTCTAAACCTATCAGATCATGCTAGCAGTTTCATCTGCTATTGGGGAGCACGCGCGACGCGACGACATGACAATCTCTCCAGACTCATATTTTTTTCAAGGTTAATTTTTCTTATACACCTTTTACTAATAAACTTACCACGGCGCTCAGCTTTTTTTTTTTTTTTGTTATTAATATATTCTTATATTAATTTTCAGTTCAGATGAATTATAAGTCATTTTTTTTCTCAAAATGTGTTGTTTATCTGGACAACCCTCATGGCCTTCCATGAATTCTCCTTAATTCATAGAACTTCTCTTCAATCATTATATTATTGGCAAACTAGTTTGAATTTTCTTTATTTTGGCTATATAATTTGCTCCTTTTTATCAAAACTATAATATAAATTTAAAATTAAACATTATATGCACAATCTATATTATTCACGCATTGTGTCTATAAAAAATGTTCAGCTTTGTTGTTAGACTATTTGTTTGTCCAATAAACATACCTATAAAAAAAATCATTTTTAAAATTTTATTTGAATTTTTTTTTTTTAAATCATTGTCAAGATTGAGCAGAACGGTAGATAATTAAGTTGATAACAACGTTGGAGATATAAATGAAGTGCAATAAAAATTTTGATAATTAATGTCCGCATTTTTTGTTCTGTGATGGAGAGGTCCAAATTAATTACTAGATTCCCCTCTCTCGCTCACTTATTTTGGAAGTTTGACAATACCTATTTGAATTAATTGTGTCATTTTCGACTACCCTCTTTGACTGCATTTATTTTCTAGAAATCCTTGTGAGAAATAGTAAAACAATGAGCATGGCTTCATGTTTGATTGTGGAGTAAGTGGTGAAGTAAATCCTCTATTTTACTTTTCTTTTTCTTTTTTGAAATTACTTGATAGTGACTACCAAGTTTACAACATCATATACAACCTCTCAAATCCAAACAGTAAAAGAAAAAACCAGCGAAAAAATCAAAAATCAGAACCATATTCGATTTCTCCCTCTACTCCACCTTTAAAGAGCCAAATGAGAAGTAAATTTGAAGGAGTAAGATGGAATAATATTTGAGTTAATTCGGATGAAGTTACTCCATTGAATCACATGGTTAGAGTAACACCATGTTATAATTTTCTTAACCAAACATGATTATTTTACTCCACCTCTCAACCAAACATGATTATTTTAATCTACCTTAGCTCGAAGTAAGAAATTTAATCCAGAGTAACTTTACGCTACGACCAAACATGATCTAGAGATTTAGAGATTTAATAATAACATGAGTAGTTTATTATACTAGTGCTAGAAATTTGAAGAAATTAATTAGAACAGTACTTCATTCGTGATCTAAATATTGAAATTTGATTAAACCTAATTCGAGATTTGATCTTGAAACTTTAAAAATATATAGCTATCATATTAGATTTGAGCAAGTATGATATAAGTATTAAAAACCCTCATTTCTAGTTGTATATATTTTTGTTTTCTCTTGTATCTTTCTTTCTTATTTACACTTTGTCTTTTTCTTTTTCTTATGTAAAATTGCACTTCTAATGTTCCTTATTAATATAATATAGAGGCCTGACCTTCATCTTTCACTAAAAAACAACTCTCATGTCTCAAGTGTATGTGTTATACAATCTAGCTAATAATTATTTTTCAAATTTTAAAAATTGTCTCATATAAGATTATGATATTTAAATAAAGAAAATTGACTCAAACAGCCTCTTCAGCTATAGAAATGCCATATCAACTGCAATTGGTCTAAACATATTAGTGTTAATTAATTTACTTATTGGGGTCTATATATTCTAGCTGGCCTCATTATTAAAAATTAATCCTTACACATAAAATTAAGGAATGATATTTTGAAAATCCAAATATTATATTAATTCCTTGAGAAAATCTCGACCAAATTTATTTATTATATATATTAAGGAGTAGGGTTAAAATGCCTATTCTTTTCGTGCTCTAATTACATCTGACATTCTTATCTCTGTTTTCAAAGTTCAAACAGTCTGAACTGCTCAACATGATCTCCATATTGAAATGTGCTTGAAGACCAAATTTATCTTTTTTTTTTTAAATTATTTAGTATTTTTTTAAATAGCAATTTTGTACCTATCTAAAAAAAATTTAAAAAAAAAAAATTTGGTCTCCAAGCACATTTTAGTATGAAGGCCATATTCAGTAATTTGAAATGATATTTTGAAATTTTAAAATAGAATTAAGAATGTGAAGTATCATTGGAGCACAAATATAATAGGACATTTTAACCCTGCTCAATTTTATTATCGACTGATCTCTCTCATTTATCCTCTTCTTAATTTCCTGCAACTCCCTGTTATCTTTTATGGGCTAATAATTTTAACTATTTTGTGAAAGATAATAATTAACAAGAGATGAATCTTATTCATTGTACAAGACACTTAACAGGTTTGAACAGGTTAATTTTGTGCTTCCGTACGGCTGGTAAGATGTTTCTTTTCTTTCTTTCCTTTTCTTTTATTTTTTAATGCTTGACAGTGACTGTCAAATATTTTCTTTTTTCTTTTTTCATAGTCCATATTATTAATTAGATGAATTTGTATCATCTGATTGACTCAAATTTTAAGTTAAAATCTGGATCATTCGCTTTAAATTTGCACTAATATTAAAGAGCCCCGTGCATTATAGGCGTTGGCCAGATTGACCTGAATTATGATCGAACGGTCATAAAACTAAGTCAAACAGTATACGTATTCTAATTCGATTGGGAAGATTTTAACAGAGCAGTTTTGGCTTTATGCAGCGTACAGATTATAGATCAATATAGTTTTCTCTGAATCTCGAATTTATGGACATAGCTACTACTTGCTCAACGGCTCAACGCTCCCCTCTTTCTTTCTCTCTCATATTGATTTTGTGATGTTGTCTCGTTGGACAGTCTAACTACCATGCCTTTTTCTCTCTCTAGGTTGTTATAGTATTTTGTCCGTATATACATAGTTTTTCTCAAAGATCACCGTCCAAGCAGACAAAGTCTGCTTTTATGAGCAACAATTTCTGACTTGCAAGCAACTACTTAGAGAAGTCCCAATTGCGATGCTCTGTTATCTTATCTTATATATATTCTGCCTAAATTATACCTCTAAAATAACTTTCCAATTAGCTAATTAACGCATGTAAGTTAGCAAATGAAGAATAATTATGTCGTAATTAACTCGTTTTCTATAATTAATTCTTTGGATTGAAAAAAAGAACAAAAATGAGGAAAAAAAGAATATCTTATCCTTGTAGAAAAAGATCTCCTTGGTAAGACAACATTGAAAGTGTTGAGCCGTCGGTAAATGTTCCTTGTGTCAATAGCAAAGGAAATTGAGAATTAGCTCTTAGTTTAGTGGCAAGACACATGGCTCCTATATGAGAGGTTATGAGTTTGAAACTCATAAAGTAGAGAAATCATTTTTAATAAATAAAGGTTTGAAGAAAACTGGTAGCTTAAATATCCACCTTTCATTTCAAAAAAAAAAAATAGTGAACAAAATTAGTTACACTGTTATTGGTTCGGTCATGGCACGTCACGTGTCGGTCACATGACGTGTTTTTTTTATCAAAAATGACACATGCATGTTACACAAACAAATCTAATTACGTTACACATTACGTGATTATTTTTTTCAACATTGTTTCTATATTTTAATTTATTTTGCAATAGTCCTTACTTTTTAGCATATTTTCTTTTTTTCTTATGAACTAACTTAAAATTGGAAAAAAAAATAATCAGACATAATCAGTCATGACATATGTATAAAAATAAATTTGATAATGTTTATGACGTAACCAAATCACAACATGTTAATCATATCACGTCACATTTTTTCCATCCAATAATCTGCAACGAATTGTAGTTGATGTTATGACTATTTTTTTCTGGTCAAGGAAAATATTTTGGGCAAATTTAGACCCATCAACCATGCCTTGCTGGGCTTTATTTTTGGCAGTAAGCCCGTAAACATAAGCTTGCTGGGCTTTATTGGCATAGGCCCAGTTCAATTCTAATCCGCAAAATCACAGATGCACCATTTGTCCTTTGGGGATTCATTCGTAAAGTTCCCATTGGCTGAGCACTGGAGTCCGTGAGAGGGGAGAGAGGGAGGTCTGGCGCGAAACGGAGATGGAGGCGGGAGTAGGGGAGGGAGTGCAAGAAACGATTCGAATTCCGCACCTGACGAGACCGCTTTCGCCAGAAGAGTTTGCTACGCAGATCGAATCCAAAAGCATTTCCGGGAGTCCGTACTTCCCACTTTTTTCGTCTAAATTTTATCGCTCAAACTTGTAATAATTAATTATATAAGATGACCTAATGATTTGGGCGCTATTTCAATAGGTTTTTCGTGGAGTTGTCAAGGGCTGGAAGGCTATCTCCTTGTGGGATCCTTCAAAAGGAGGTCTTAACTACTTGTCGGTACTCACCTATACAACTGTTATTGTTGAATTATGGTTCAATCAATCAGGCTATGTCCATTGTTGAATTTATCTGTGTTTGAAAGTTGCTTCTCACAAGCATTTAATATATTTTCTGAATAAATATTTGTTCTATAGTGTCTAAAATAATTTAGGGAATATTTGAGGTGTTTTAATCCAGTTAGAAAGCTACTTTCATGGTTATTGGGTATGTTGGAGACTTTAAAAAATAAACCATTTGCAGGAAATGGTGGGGCCCACTGCTGTTGTAGAGGCCATGATGTCAAATCATGAGCATATTTTTTATGGAGATCTTAGAAATCATGAGAGGGTAAGAAAATTTTCATATTGAATAATATGGTAGATTTTGACTGCCGAAATACGGAATGTGGAAGTGGAACTGGTACAACAGTGCAAGCATCATTTATTGTTCCATTTTTTAGGCTATGTTAAGCCACTTTTTGTGTGATTAACCTCCTCCAATCAAAGAAATGGTGAACGGGGGAACTGAAACTGGGGCGCAAAGAAATATATGTTTTAATACTGCCCAGTTTGCACCAGTAGTAGGTGCTTTGCTCAATTTGGATTAGACACCAAGATCATAATTTTAATTTTTCATTGTTAAACTGAGGTTTTGCCGATCTCCAATAGCTGATTTATGGAGGAATATTGAAATCTAAAGGCGTGATAAGTTATATATTCTGATGACAGGTGGCGCTGCCATTCTCTGCCTTCATTGCCTCATGTAAATCATATATTGAACAGTTGAGCCTTCTTAGTGTCTCCTGTCATGTGTCAGACAGTGATAAAGATAAAGCTACAAATGAAGAAACATGCTCAACTTCCTTACATGCTCCTGACAAACTCTATTTAGCACAGGTACCTTTTTAGTAACTTGTAGTTTTGGTTATAGGATCTATTTGGTCATTTATTCACATTTGTCCGTATTTATATTTTTCTAATGTAGCTTTTCGTAGTTGTTGAACTTTATTTAACATGCAATGTATCAACAGGTCCCAATTTATAGTGCTGAAAGGAAAGAGTGTTGCTCTCTGGAGGTGCTCAAGGAGGATATACAGACAGTGGGCCCCTTATTTTTTCTTTTATTCTGTTGTAATATTATTATTAGTCCGTTTACAATATTCTCATTTTTCTTTTTCTGGCAGCCTGTCTTTATAGGGAATAAGTCTCTTGCATCAATAAACTTTTGGATGAATCGGGCTCAGTCAAGGTCTAGCACTCACTATGATCCTCGCCATAATATCCTTTGTGTAGTTGCCGGCCAGAAAGAAGGTAGACTTGCATGCCATTCTGCCAAATCTCATCACCTATACATGAACACCGGTACCTAACCTTACTGTCTTGATACTTGTAGCTGAGGCAGCCGGTTACCAGCAATTCCAGCATTTTTCTTTGGTTTTGTGGTTCTGTGTCATCTGGTACACGGTCATGCTGATCTGACCTGTACTTGCACCAATGAGTTTATCCTTGAAGTTATGATGTATCGTGTATTACACTATTAATTGATTTCTGTTCTTTTTTTGTATTTTAGTTACTTTATGGCCTCCTTCAGCATGTCGGTTTCTGTACCCAATGCCTATATATGGGGAGGCTTCAAACCATAGGTACACTGCTCTTTCTTCATTTCTGGACAATACCAATAGTTGTAGAATGAAATATATATATATATATATTTACTCTAATGTTTACCCCAGTGCTGTCAGTCTTGAGAATCCTGACCTTTCAGTTCATGCAAGAGCCAAGCACATGAAGAAATATTCTGCAAAAGTAATTCTCAATCCTGGTGATGCTCTATTTATTCCCGAAGGATGGTATGTCATAAATATTTTGTTCAGTTATACACCTTGTGAAAGTTCTCTTTTTAGGGCCCATTTGGATAGGTAGAAATAGTCTTACAGAGTTACAGTAGGTCGTTTCAGATCTTGAGGTAGATATCCTCACTCACTTGTTTGGATGCTCTTGAAGTATGAAAAGTAATCACGCGATCAGTTTTTATAATTCTAATAAAGTAAAATGATTGGTGACCTTTTTCTCAATAAAGTAAGGATTTAAATGCTGATGTGACCGACAAGTACACCAACTGCTTTTCCAATTTCGAGCAGGGACCATTAATATGTGATGTAAGCGGTGCGTAGGATGTAGACCAAGTTACGGTAGTTCTCTGCATTGGGAATAAGAACTTACTGTAAAGGATCCACTTACAACAAACCAAACAAGCAAAATTTATCTAACGGCAGTGAGAGATCTTCCAGCTACCTTGCAACAATCCAAATGGGCCCTTAGTTGTTCTTCTTTTCAGTATTATTGAGGCGTTGTGTTTCATTAATTAAGTATGAACACTTCATTAATTAAGTATGAACGTATTATTGAACAGGTTTCACCAAGTGGATAGTTCTGACTTGACTATAGCTGTCAATTTTTGGTGGGTGTCAAGCATCATGTCAGATATGGTAGAACACATGGATGCATATTATTTACGGCGCATATTGAATAGGTACATTTTTTCCATATTGACCACCGATTAAGGCAAGCTGAGAACAAGATAACACTGGAAAATTTGCTTATATCATTGAGAAGAAGAGTCAAAATGACATTATTAGTTTACTTATCTAGTAACTAACATTTCTTTTTGTCTCATATTTTCTCTTGGGAACTTGTTGAAAAATTGGCTCTACTGAAGATTGGTGAGCAAGGAAATGGTATGCATCTTCAGATTATTTTTATTTTTTTATTTACTATATTTCTTGAGGGTGTCTTGTTTGGGGCTGTCAATGGATCGGTTCAGATCGGATTCTAGTGTAACACAAATGCAATTCATTTAAGTTATACAAGATTCACATGCAGATTTGTTTCCATTATTCTAGCAGATTTCGGATTGGATTCGGATCATATTGAATGTTTTAGTTAATATAGTAAGACACATGCAATATATTAATTAAGAACAATAATTTTAATTAAGCTAATTTGTATGAATAATGATGATTTAATATCTTTGAACGTACCTGTTACATGTAGCTTTGAAACAACTCATCAACGGATTTCGGATTCGGGATGCGCAATATCCAAATGCGGATCCAATAAGTAATGTGAATCCATTTTGAAGATCCATTAAGCTATTGGATACATTTTATAGATCATATGTGGATCCCTTCATGTGGATTCGGATCGGATTATCTGATTATGGATATCCACACAGCTCTAGTCTCATTAGGTTCAAAAAATTCATGAGTTTATTAATTATCTGGTTATAGAAATATTTACTTGTCCATTAGATTGGCCGCATCTTAACTTCTCTTACTGCCCACGTGATAAACTACAGAAAAAAAATTTATACGTAATTAAATAGGACAGGATAGGATGCTGCCAAAGAGATCAATTCTTTGTTTGAACAAGGAAGAAAACAGTCAAAATGATGAAGCCTCAGAAGGTTAGTTTCAATAATCCCACTTTTCTCAATTTTTTAGCAATTCTTCTATTATCTACAAAAGCATTTTTTTTATATCATTTAACTTAGTGCCAGATAACAACAGAAGGTTAGTAACTGTTTTCCGTTATTTTTTGTTTTATTTATTTATTTATTGTTTTATTGTTTTTTTTTTTTTGTCAGGCTGTGAGGAATCAAAACCCAATGGCAAATCAACAAACCTTGGTGTAAATCAAGATAAGAGCATGATATTAGGTCAACTTGATCCTAATGGTCTCCAGTTACTAGGTAAACTGATATCTCTGGTTCATAAGAATGTTGAATATATTGGCCAAGACCAATATAATCCAACTGATTTGAATGATGAGTCTGTTGAAACAAGCAATCAGCCAAAGCAGATTGCAAATGATGGTATTTGCCCAGTTTCAGTCAATGGGTCTATAGCTCAAATCTTTTTGTCGCTCGAACCGTTGGCTCTACAGAAAATTCTTCTTGCGATGGCGGTATGAACTATGCACCTTTTATTTCCAATTTCATCATTCGTTCGTTCTTGATTCGCTGATTGTGTAAGGAGTCTGATTAAATACAGAGTATGTTCTTTGTTTTTTTCATTAAATTTTAGCTTTTACCAATGGTTAAGCTAACACCTTATGAACACCGATATCTAATGTCGATATATCCCTGTTTTCATCTGTAAAACCCAACTAAACAACCAACCATGCAAAAGACATGGAACAGCAAAACCTGATCAGTGCGGAACTGTTACTACTGCTTCAGTACCAAACCTGATTGATTACAGTGACAAGTACAAGATTACAATCATTTTAATAGTTTTCTTAATTACCATTTGTTTTAGGAACATTTCCCAAGGACACTTGAGGCACTAATTCTGCATACGTTGGAACCTGCTGCTGCAGAAGTGCTCACATGCAAATTTGATGAGATGGAACCTCTTCTCACAAAAGAACAGCAGTATGTTAAATTATTTTATATATCAATTTTTAGCAACCAAATCCTAGTGGTTAATTCTATTTGTTTATTGTATGGGGTGTGCTTCCGTGATCCCATCAAAAATTAAAAGGTCAAATCATAACCGTTTATCCAAAAGAGTGTGCTACTTCTAATTTAAAACAATTAGAGTGAGGCTACGGTACTATGCATAGCGCAAATCGATCAGTACTATGTATTTGTATCTCCATTTTCAAATTTTGAATAGTCGATCTAAACAGTTTAATATGATCTACATATAAAAATGTACTTGAGGTCAAATTTTATTCTTTTTTTAAACTTGCCATTTTCTTAAATAGGTTGAAAATCAGTATTTTGGATGGTCCAGAATTTTAGATCAAGTGATTCTCTACCTAAAACAAATAGTAAATAAAATTCTAAAAAATGTAAACATTTTCATATGAAGATCGCGTTGAGCATTTCAGATCAACTATTTGAACTTTGAGAATGGAGATATGGATCCGTAGTAAGGACCGGTGTGCACTATGCATAGTACCGTAGCCTAGGGGTGCAAACGGATCGGATATTATCCGACCGTATCCGGATCCGTATCCGAAAATTAAATATGGATATCCGATATCCGAATATCCGTGCGGATACGGATACGGATATGGTTTTAAATTTTAATTATCCGTATCCGAATAGTAAAAATATATCATATAGTTTGATATATATTATGAACAAATTTATATAATTCACTATTATAAAAAGCGGATATCCGTATCCGTATCCGTTTAATATCCGATCCGTATATGTATCCGTCTAATATTCGATCCGTATCCGTATCCGGAAAATAAAAGCGGATACGGATATGGTTTTACCACTATCCGATCCGTATCCGATCCGTTTGCACCCCTACCGTAGCCTCACTCGAACAATTATATTAAGTGTGAGTGTGTGACCATTGGAGTAAAATTCTATTTATATTCTACCATAGTTATGGACAGTATCGTTTCTTAAATTGCAGAGGAATTATACAAGAAATACTATACTATATTTGATGATCGGTCTCGGCAGGATGCAATTCTATTTGTTAATATTATACTACCCTAGTTATGGACAGTATCTTTTTTCAAATTGCAGGGAGGAATTCTACAAGAAATTCTATAGTGCCTTTGATAACCCGTCTGCTGCAATGGATGCAATTTTAAATGCTAAAGAAACTTTTGCATTTCAGGTATATGTTATGTTATGCCTCAATTAAGTGTTGCAGCTCCAGTGTTAGGGTCATGATATCATTTAGTTAGTGGATCCCAAATCCAGCCCAATGGCTGCCTGAATTCATTGCAGGATGCTAAGCTTTGTTTTTATTGTAGGCATTTCAGAATGTACTGGATCAGTATGTTGGAGCAAAAGTTATAGGTCCGACTTAGCAGATGATTGTGATTTCCATCCTACACTTGTACTAAAGGAAAAGGGTGAAGTGACAGCTGCAAGCCTGCAAGCTTATAATATGTTTTAATGTTGCTTGAATATAGCTAGCTTGCTGTATTAGTATATTGAATTCTGCTGATTTTGATTTTACATAGTTCAAGAATATATTTTTTTTCTAATTCTTGCTGCTAGTGTTGTCTTGTTAGTCGGGAATAATAGCATGCCACTAGTCCGATTCAAACCTCAAATCCTCAATAAGAGCACTAGGTCTAAGTGATGTAATTACGATATAATAATTTTGCTAATTCAGCAAGGTGCAAAGGGTCGCCAGTTGTGCATAATGCAGAGACCAGGATGTTGCCGTGTCAGCTGACAAATAAAATATCCTTTGTATATAGAGGGAAGCATTCATAATTAGCTAACTCAGTGCCATTCATCTGATTCTATTTGAGAATTGAAAGGATAATAACTTGGGGGCGATTACTGGAGGTATTTACTTCAAATTTTAATGATTAAAAATTAACCGTCATTTATACGTTATCATATAATACTTGAATTAGATGAATTTTTTTGTTAGATTATTTATATATCCAATCCTACTCCAACTTGTTCAGAACTAAGGGCTTGGTTGTTGTTGTATCTATATATCCAATAACATATCTATAAAAAATTTAACTTCTAATTTCATTAGAAATTAAAAAGAAATCCTTATCAAAATGGCAAATAATCTCTTTTTTAACAAAATCCCTCGTATTAATAATAAGAACTGTCTCAATCTTAATGGTTGAAACTTGAAACGAACCACTTTCCTAGTTCTGCCTTCACAAAGCATCAGGTTGAAAGAGAATATCCTATACGTCGAACTTTATTATTTTCTCAAGAAGATTACATGCGACTTCGAACCACTAATTTTTTTTTTTTTTTTTTAACGTAACGCTGTTTTTATTAAACAACAAAATTTTACCAGTTGTCACCTTGGCATCATTCCAACACAACAACACATCATATAAACACAAAAGAATGAACATAATCCCTGGTGTCTATGTACACATAACCCTCTCTAGTCTTCAGATAACAAAGCCATATAGCGGTGCAGCTGAGCTAAAACGCCCTTTTTTTCAAGCCGAGTATTTCTACACATTTAGTTCCTCTGATGCATCATTTTCCTATAGGATATTTTATGTCAGACCCAATAATTTTTGGAATTAATATTTGAATTAGTACATCAAAATTTTGCTCAATAACAACAAGAAATGATAAAAGCAAGGAAAAAGAAGTGAAGTTTCTCAGTTTCTGGACAAAAATCCGCGTACTGCATTTCCTAATTTAATCCTCTATTTCAGTTTTTTTCAACCTCATTTTTAGTCTATTGATAAGTAAAGATGGTTGTTCTATTATTTTATTTTGTTGCACACATGTGCAATTTCTCTGCATGGGCGCACTAAACAAGTCGGCAGGCACGTGCATGAGTTCACACGCATGAACGCGCACAGAGAGAGAGAGAGAGGGGGGGGGGGGGTCTCAACTTACATCAACCTGAATTTCAACAGGAAATAAATTTATGGATCCAGGATTGAAGGAAAAGCTGCTCGAACATGAGAGAGTACAGTCAGTCAATAAGTTCTAAGAGCAAAGAACAAAATTAAACATCTTCTATTAGACTAAGAAACAGTGCATCTTTCATCATAACATTTCTTAAATGCGTGAAGAAAAATCACAGCAACATTGTTGGCTAGAAGTTATGTCAAGCTGCTGCCAGTATACCTTTTGAGTACGGTCAGTCAATACCTTTTTTGGCTGCATATACTGTTTTATAATTTGCTGTTTCACTATACAGAAAGTACCAGTTATGTAGGTAGTACTCTGCTATTATTAAAGTTCTAATGATTGTTAGAGAAAAAGAGAATGTCGTTTACCCATGGGCTAGAACAAGTCTCCATACATATGGTATAAAGAATTCCTCGGGGTGACTCTCTTGCTCATAAGTGAAGCGCAACTGAGTAAACATCTGCTCAATTAAAAATAACATTAACTACGTGATATGAAAATGTCCTCTTGAAATGGTAATTAAGTTATCTCTCTATCCATCATTCTACAAGTTACTGCATAATACCAGAGATGGCTGGCACAACTCTTACCGAGCCAACCTGGTTAGAGTCAACTTGAGAGGTTAACATGTCGATCACCTGTCTGGGTTTTTTTATCCAAGTGAGTCAAATCAAGCTGGTTCAGGTTGGGTCTGACTGAGTCCCCTTTTATCAATAAACAAGTAGCAACCAAACACAACCCGTTTAGTAATTATTCGATTACCTTTCTAGTCTCAACTAGCTAATACTTTCAATTTTTTTTTGAGAAAACTAATACTTTCAATTTAGAAAATAAGAAAAAAAGGACTTTTCAATAAGCATCCAAAACCAACCACATTGGAGAATTTGAAGATGGTCACCTGTCAGCTTGACCCAAGTCCTGACATGACCAGCTGTAGATCAGCTCAATTGTTCACAAACTTGGTTCAGGCTGGCATTTGTCTGAATCATCTGACAGGTCAGGTCAGAATCCAACCACTTATGTTTTCCAATGAAAATATGCCACACTGACATTCCATTATAAGTATTAAACGCAACACCTTTCTTGTTAATATTTACTAGAGTAAGACTTTAATGTATTTTTTACTCCATTGTTTTCCTGTCATAGTTGATAGTTACATTTGCAGGTTTAAACTGCTGTTCTTCTGAACACCCTGCTTACGCTTTTAAAAAGAGAACAATGTGTGCCAATTTATCAAAATAAAGGAACAAAAGAGATCTCACTTTCATTCCTTCACCCCGCCATGACCGGCAGTTATTGATAATGACTTGAAGAACCTTGTTTACAGACCACTCCCCTTCTAACTCTTGCATATCCATGCGACTATTGAAGAAATCCAAAACCTGTATAATAAGATTTGTCAGAATCACAAGTGAGGCATTACCACCTAAGAATAATGATACAACAAATTTTCATAATTGACGCCACAATCATACGGTGTATATGTTATCAAGCAACTCATTGAACCTAGGATGGTTCTTGAATGGTTCAAACACCTCCTGCCGGTGCATCACTGCATATACAACCTGCTTGTAGCACAGCAAGATATAAGATCAAATGCAAAGTAACTAGTGAAGTATTATAAAAACTTACATAGTACAAGTGATTCAAAACTGTACCTCCGGATTTCGAGGCAATGCATAAGTCAAAATTGCATTGATTATTTCTAGTACAATCCGTAAGAAGTCGGTGTATATGTGAAGCTCTGTTGACTACAAGAAAGCAACAGTCCAATGAGCAGCAGGCAAGGCAAGAACATATTTAAGGAGTAAATGTGTAAGTAAGAATATATAATTTATACTTGGGATAATTAACTTCCAATAGTGAAAACTTGTAAGTTTCCTACCACTAAGTACAAACTCCCTGAAATTACCAACTTTTACAGTTTGCATTACATGAATTTCCTAACCCTTTTTGCATGGAAAAATTGCCTTCTGTTTTTCAACTTGATGAAATTACAAAAACAGTAGAAAATTGCATAGTAATAACATTTCTATGAGAAAATTACCCAATCTGATAATTGAAAAGGCCACAATAAAATAATCCCAGTAAACCTGATACCAGAGATCAAATAAATACCATATCATCAGCAATGTTGCCATCTTCAATTTGATCACTATCTATCTTGAGGACCTTGTCATTTTTCAACTCTGCTAATTTGGTATACCTGCAGTATAGAAAAAGAAAGCCAATTAGGAAGCAGTATCGGAATCTCATTCACAAAGTTCAGTTCACATGAAAGTCAAAAGCTATCTGGCCCAGTCAAAGACCTTTTTGCATAGACTAATTTTTGCCATATTTATAAATACACCTAAAATGTCTAGCATTGCCATTCAAAACAAGCATTTCTGGACTATTGCACAAACAACGAGAAACTGTCAGACCTAAGGTTAAGACCAGGAAAAAGACAAATTTCCTGCAATCTTCTTAAAAATAAACATAAGAAAATCTTTGTGGTTTGCTTCATTCCAATGTGAGGTTCAGATTGGAACTTTTCAAGGATAGAAGCTAAAACAAACTGAATCAAACAACAAAAGATCCTCAGTTGTTTTAAGTAAATGATGAAATCAAATAATAAGGAAACATACTTGCGGGAAAGCATGTCAAAAAGGCTAACCAGCCTTTGAGATGCATATCCACTCAATCTATGTACATGTGGGGCCATGTTTGCAAGAATCGCTAGGCAGTTTGTATGAAGGTAGATATCCTTAAAAATGAACAAACAAAATAGATGCATCATGATCAATCAGGTTCAAACATACTTGTGAGCTACCAAAGTACCATAAAAAATAAAAAATAAAATCTTGCAATGCATGGGGAAACTAAGAAATAAACAGTAAACAAACACGCATACAATGACCAAGTAAGAAAGAAAAATTAAATTTATTTGAGGTAACAAATCTTACTCGCAGCTTAGAGAGATTATAATTAATTGTGCGAATAAGTATAATAACCATCAACGAACCGAGAGAGGTTTGATGCAAGAGCCTCTCTTTGTACCAAGGAACACTGGGAAGTATCTGCATATGAAAAATTTGTCGGTAATTTAGATAACATGGAGATTATTATTTTTTAAAGTAAATCGCATGGACTATGATACAAAATGTGATCAGAGGTCAACTCTTGTATATTTTCCATTTTCTTAACATATGAACTAAAAAAGCACAGTTTTTTCTTACCAACTTATGTATTGTAGCATTGAATGACGAATCCTGGCTAAGTATGAGAAGGATAATTAACAGCATATATATCTGATTGGATGTCCTTCTCTGTGCATTGTAAAGTGTCTCCAGAATCGGCAGTAACTACAAGCATTTAAAATTACTCATTAATTTAAATCAAGTACCAGGAGATAAGTGCTAAGATGAAATAATTCTAAGGTGAAGTAACAGGAACTAAAAAGCAAGAATTGAATATTGAGTATGAGAAATACCAATGTATCCAGATCAGTACGCACAAGACAATACTCAAGAAAATCAACATTTCCATGGACCAAAGAATATAGTAATAGCACAGAATTCTCGTCCTTTAAGTACCTGAACACATCAACGTAACTGTATAAATTAAAGAGTTCTCTATAAATATAAGAACGACGAGCATTGGTGAATATGATATACTTACATTCCGAGAGTGTCGAACAATGATGCAAATGGCAATCTCACAACAGGGCCATTATGTGCATTTCCCTCGATATCAGCTCGATCAACTGCAAAGCACACAACATTTGTTTGAACTATAATAAATAAGAAGATAAAAATTGTGTACAACAAAAATGAAAATTCATAAAAATGGTTGGGTTCGCATCTTCTACAAATCGCAATCCACGATTTGATCATACTAATTACTCTTTTTTATTAAACATCAATTATGCTTTTTCAATGGTGTCAGGCAAATCAAAAGCAATTTAACTACTGCATTAAAAGTGACAGGTATCAGAAGTCGAAAACCATGAGATAATCATCAACTTTCTCTGCTAATTACACAGCATCTCTTGCAGTGTTGGGTTCATTGTAAGCTTATGAATAAGTAACAGAAGGTCACATTTTCAGAAAGTGGTCTCATTTTATGGGTAAACATGCAATTGTCCTCAAACTTGTCTAGATTAGGGAATCCATTACATTGAATATCCTTGGAGTTCTCTACTGCCTTGCAAAAGGGGTTGTCATGAAAAGCCGAAGTCTCCATTAAACTTTTACTCTCATCACTGGTTTCTGAATTGTTGATAGCCAACTCATCTACTAAAATGCACTTTCTATAGTGAATGAGAATTAGCAAAACGAGAAGGCTATTATCTGCAAGTGGACTTCCTATGCCTTCCCCACTGGAGCCGGTGAGAAGATTAATAGTGTAGAGTGGGAGTAGCACAAAATTTGCTGAAAACAAGATTGTAGTGAATTTAAGCCTAGATCTCATTAAGGGATATATTTCAACAAAACCATGTAAAATAAACCAATCATTGTATGGCCAAGACCATAAGTCGTGCGGGTTCAATACTAAAAGTGGTGAAAGGCAATGATTGCATGCTATCAGATACTGGTAACCTGCTGATTACAGCGTAACATACTGAGAGTATTTTATCATTTATTAAGTTATTTTATCGTTTTCCTTGTATGGTATTACAGCAAATTATGTCTAGGTTGATCTTACAAAAACCACTTTTACTAAAATAGGGTGCTTACCATACTAACTAGTGACAGTATTGGCTAATTGGATCCAAAACCCAAAGTCAAAGATGAAGAAAAAGAGTAAACAGTTACCAGCAGCAGAACCAACTCTTTGCAAAACACCAGGTTCGCCATTGTCAGAAAAGATGGGATACGAGGAACCATTGAAAGGTACATGTGGCCTTGTTATGAAATTCAACAGCAATCTCCTCACTACAGATGTCACTATATCACTTTCCTGTGGAAGACAGACATAATGATTTGCTCTTTTCAGTAACTCGCAGGTGCACAATTGAAAATTTAACAGAAGAATCATTACTTTGATTAAAGTACCAGCAGCTAAAAAATTTCAACTGAGACCAACATAGGTACAGTATTATGCTGCATTGGGTTTTTTTTGGGGGGAGGCATATTGCGGGGCAGTTGTTTATAAATATTCAGAATGATTTTTTTATCTCCCCTGGCCTTAAATGTATCCAGTTATTTAGTAATTTCTTTACTCGTGGATGTTAAAAACAAGCATGAGTTTTTCATGATACCCAATCATAAAGTCACTGCACTACCTGAAGCATAGCAGCATCCAAGAAAGGGTGCACATCCTTTGGTTCTGGGGAGGGTCCTGAAAAGAGCTGTGTCGACATGGCAACAATCATAAAATTCAGCAGCTCATGATGAAGGAACAACGAATGGCCACTTGCAAAAAGAGAACAATCTTTTAGAGGACTAAAGAAACTAGGCCTATAAGGAGAAGATATATTAAAAATGTCGTTTAGAAAACACATGTAAAGATACCTCACTGGTGCTGTGCCAAGGTAGTGAAGCACCCCCCGTATCACAAAATGCTCTAAGCTTTGATCTGAAAGGGGAATATTATAGTCGAGGTAGCTTTCATTATTATACAACTTTTATGTTCTCAGAGTAGGATAGCACTTAATAACCAGTTCTAATCCAGTATGCAGTATACTACATTCTTACAAGTGTGTATATCAAACTATAAGGCAAACTGTACCCGCCAAAATTTCAATTGTGCGTACAAGCAAGGACTGGATCAAGAAGTCTCAAAAATAATATTGAAATACTTGGATTACATGAAGGAGGAATAAAAACCTTTGGGAAAATTTTCGAGCCCGTTCTCAGTTCGATCAATATCAAGGCACAGCTCTTCCCATGTATAGTTTCTTGTGTTTTCAATCGTAAACTTGAGAAAAACTGAGGCTATGTACGAAGCATTAATGGCCTTCTTATATGCTGAAGTGGATCCATCAGATGTTGACACCGCATCTTGTAAGCACCATACAAGATGTATTAAAAGCTTTGCGAGGTGTTTAGTGTGATCATTGTTCTGAGCTGCACATAAACATAAGAGAGGTGTTATCAGTAAGTGATACAGAGTGATTAGGGATCAATGAGGGCTAGGGTACCACCTAACTTATATTTTAGGATGCAAGGGATTGCTGAGGGCTAGGATGATAGCATAGGATTGAGGGACTCTTAACTGATAGCAGGTCTGGTACCGCTGGCACCGAACCTTGTTGCCTGTGTAGAAGTCTACAAGGAAGTCGACTAGGAAGGCTGGGATCCTGAGTAGCCTAGTTAGAAGCTTTATTTTGTTGGTTGATGCACACAGTTGTTTCTGTTTTTAATAAAAACAAGCGGCAAAAGCTGTTTTTTTTGGAGAAAAAAACTACAGATAGTGATTTACACTTTTTAGTTAAAAATATACACTTTTTAGTTAAAAATATACCTGACTAGCAGTCAAGTCAACAAGATATCAATTGCCAAAATAAAAGTAAAGTAGCATGCATCTCTTATGTTTTTTTTTTTGTATTTAATTAGTAGAGAATAATCTGACGAGCATCTACTTGGAATTGGATACCTTAACCAATGCTTATAAGCAAATTCAACTAGCTAATCTAGTGAGCAAAGCACCGAATTACTTTTCCTTCTTCATAAATCTACATTTCAACTTCTCATCTGCATCTGCTTACGTTCACAGCAAGTTTCAGAGAATACCAAGTCCAATCGACCAAACGAGGGAGTATAGTAAGAAATTAACGAACCAAAGGCCTGACAAGCATGGAGCACGCGGTGACGCGGCCACTGGAGGGAGAGCGGGAGTTCTAGAAGGTTCTTCCAGAACTCGGAGGAGATCGGGTACGGAGTGCGGCCGACGAACGCGGCGACCAGCTGCTCCGCCGAGGTCTGTGACCGTGGAGTCGACGGCGCCGCTCCCATAACAAGTTGTTTGTTGTGTTGTCTCTTCAAATGTGAAAAGCGTAAACTGATAACGATGTGAAGCTTGAATGGCGGTTCGGGGGAGGGTTAGGCGAGATCCATCGCCATTGGCTGTCTGACTAGAGTCGACAGAAGGGAGGAGAGAATGGGATTCAAACGACCAGTTGAAAAAAATAATAAATATACTGGAGAATTTGCGCGTTTTTCCCCGAGGTATTGTTAAATCGGTTCATAAAATTAAACCGAAATTATATTCATAAATTTCAATACATCCTTGGAGATTAATTTATGTGATAAATAAACTATATTTTTTACCCACTTCCACTTGACATGTCAAAAACAATTTCATTAACAGAAATCTTTCAATTATAAAATTATCATAAATTTCTAAAATTACAAATGAAGTTGTCACCTGAATTTGAAAATTAAAATACAATATCAATATAGAATTATAGATGCTCTAATATTTACATGATTATATCTAAATAAACATTCTTGCTTTTTAAAAGGGTGTACATGTAAAAACACCGAAACGAACTTAGTAACGAAGAAAGCGTTGAAACTTGAAATCAAAGCAAAGAGCGGATCACAAGAAGCTTTTCATTTTTTTTCGGCACTCATGTCCAAATACCAGCACACCCTCGTTTAATAACCTCATCTAGGGTTGCAAATTATGTATTCAATTTAATTTAGCTCGAATTATGGAGTTCAATTTCATTTGCAATTAGTTCTTGTTCAAATTCAAGAATATTTTAGTTGACTCGTTCAAGTTCAAATCTGAATACCTCGATATGTAATATGTAATTATTAATATAATATGAAATTTTCATCTTTATTCAGCTGTGAATGTATGTTTTCCTAATTAATTATAAAATCAACAATAGTTGATAAATTTTATTTAGAAAATAATAGAGTAATATATATTTCGGAATTTTTATTTTTTAAATAATCATAGTACAAAATAAAAAAAAAATTAAGTAAACTTGAGGGCAAGTCACTTAACTGTTTTAATATCCAAAAGGAATCTTTTATTTGAGTTTCGAACATGAACCTCCTACATAAAGAGCATTGTCTTTGTCACTAGATAAATGCTGATTCTTACAAAATAAATAATTAAAGACGAGGGTTCCAATACCTCATATTTTATATCTTTGTTTTCGAAGTTAAAATTGACGATCTGAACAGCTCAATATGATATCCATTCTAAAATATGCTTGGATATGAAATTTCACAATTTTTGAAAAAAAAAAAATTTACAATTTTTTAAGATAGGTACAAAATCACTATTTTTGAACGGTCCAAACCTATCTTAAAAAATAGTAAGAAATTTTCAAAAATTATAAAATCCCATTCCCAAGCATATTTTAGTATAGGTATCATGTTGAGCGGTTCAGATCGACAATTTGAACTTGAAAAACGAAGATTTAAAATATGAAGTAGGATGAGATATGAAAGATATGAGGTATTAGAACCCTCCTCATAATTAAATAGTCAAATAATTGAAGTTGTATAATTAGTCCGAGTTCGATCATTTAATTAATTTTCAAGTCAAATATAACCGATTCAATTAATGATTAAATCTGACTAAAACTAGATTCAGCTTGTCCGAGCTCAAGTTATTTGCACCTCTAACCTCTCTCGCAAATTTTGGTTTTTTTTTCTTGTTTTCTGCTTTTCAGGCGACCATTTAGAATTTGGATTGATTTTCTTGCTGATATCTGTTTGGTGGACGTCGGATCAAAATCTATTTCTGATGCTAAATTGGAACCGTTTAGTTCGCTTTAATATTCGTGCCTACTGTTTCAAAATTTGTGTGGATATTGTAAACGTGAATCTTTATGCGAATCAAACGGCTCCAGTCGAATATCAAACAGATTATTTTGATCTGATGTCTATTGAATGTCTCCCAATTTAATGATTTAAAAGCCGCCACACACACTAGTAGCTTATTATTACTAAACAGCGATCTCCTAATTTGATTAATCATGGTATCCGCGTAGGGGTGAACACGAAGCGAATACGGAGCACAGATAATGGTAAAACCATATCCTTATCTTTTTTTTATTTTTCGGATACGGATACGAATACGAATCGGATCGGATATTTATTAAAATAATATTAAAAAATATCAAAATTCATAATATTTATCTAATTGTAATGTTGAGTAACAATATTTTTTCATAATATATATTAAAATATATATATATATATATATATATATATATATATATATATATATATATATATATATATATATATATATATATATAGAGTGAGGCTACGGTGCTATGCATAGCACAGATGGGGGGTGTACTACGGCTCAAAATTTGACTTTTCAAAATTCTAACGGTCGATCCGAACCGTTCAACATAATTATAAAATAAATATGTACTTGCAAATCAAATTTTACATTTTTTCGAATTTTTTTACTATTTTTTCAAAAATCACTTGATTTGAACATTGTGGACCATCCAAAAACAGCCTATCTAAAAAAATAGTAAAAAAATTCGAAAAAATGTAAAATTTGGTTTGTAAGTACATATTCATTTTATAA
The DNA here is from genome assembly GCA_025461045.1 of Carex parvula. Taxonomy (NCBI): domain Eukaryota; kingdom Viridiplantae; phylum Streptophyta; class Magnoliopsida; order Poales; family Cyperaceae; genus Carex; species Carex parvula. The sequence continues at coordinate 1,510,785 of JAJGRW010000413.1, read as the reverse complement.
TCATGTTGAACGGTTCGGATCGACCGTTAGGATTTTAAAAAGTCAAATTTTGAGCCGTAGTACACCCCCCATCTGTGCTATGCATAGCACCGTAGCCTCACTCATATATATATATATATATATATATCTACTATTTAAATACGGATAATTAAAACATAAAACAATATCAGTATCCATATTCACACAGATATTTGGATATCAGATACCTACATCTAATTTTTCAAATACGGATCGGATATTATCCATACCGTTTTCGTCCCTATCTCTGCGCATGTATTTCGGAGATATTAAGTATTGACAGTGAAAAATGGCTCAACTCATTGCTGAGAGACCTTTTTACCAAAAAGAATTGTGGCTCAGTTTAATTACACTGAATCACACTACATGCCAGTAGATACATTGATGCCATGATTAAATCTATAATCTATATAATTAATAATAAGAATTAAGTTTTAAGATGTTTCATTTGTGACATCATCGATGCTCTCGAATTATTTGATTTTACTTCTCTTTTTTTAATTAAAAAACATAGTTAATGTATCTAAGTTATAATAAATCAAGAGCAATAATACAATTATTTTACACTTTTCATACGAATTTCAACGCGACTAATCGTAGTACTTTTATTGTAAATACTTTTTAAATTTTCCTGAATGTAAGATTCTTGTAAAAATTATCTTATTTTCAATTTTAATTTTTAATAAATAGATTTAGAGTTAATTTCTAAAAACAAAGTCTAGTGACAAAAAATATATTTCTTATAAAAATTCTATGATCTTACTACCAATATAAATATTACTGTAATTTTACTATTTATCTCTCTTCTTTTCTATTAATTACTACCAACAAAAAATTTCCATTATCCTATCAGCCTAAAACAAGAGAGAGAAATGGTAGTAAGATCTAGTCACTCTTAATTTTAACTCCGATGATAATCCTAGAGCGGCGATCTTCAGGCATGACACGCTCGCGCCGAAATTTTTATTAATAGAAATAATAATAAAGTAATGTCAATATAGAAGAACGAATTCGTCGGAATTTTAAATCTAACAAAGACGTTACTTTTGGTAACGTCCAGGGGACGTTACCAACGATAACGGCCCGATTAATTAAGATGAAATCGCTAATCACAGCTGCTAAGAAGCTGGCCGTTGAGAACGGTGATGTCCAGAAAAAAAAAAAAAAAACTGTGGCCGTCGCCAACGATGACGGCCTGCAAAAAAAAACAAATACCCCGAGGCCATTGTCAAAGATAACGTCCAGACTCTGGAAAAAAAAAAAAAATCCTGGCCGTTGCCAAAGATAACGTCCAACATTTTTTGATAAAACGCCAACATTTTTTTATTCCAATTCAGTGAGTAAACTCAAATTGTGAAAAAAATTTATTTAGACTATTAAATAATAATTAATTTTGAAAATCCAAACCGTTCAACATGTTCGAAATATTGAAATGTGCCTGGAGACCAAATTTTACATTTTTTGGAATTTTTTTACTATTTATTAAGCCACTTTTTCAATCGCTGATCCGGTGGTCCAGAAAATTTTACTGTTTTTTACTGTTTACCGTTGGATCAGTAATTGAAAAAGTGGCTTAATAAATAGTAAAAAAATTCCAAAAAATGTAAAATTTGGTCTCCAAGCACATTTCAATATTTAGAACATGTTGAACGGTTTGGATTTTCAAAATTAATTATTGTTTAATAGTCTAAATAATTTTTTTTTCACAATTTGAGTTTACTCACTGAATTTGGAATCAACAAATGTTGGCGTTGTATCAAAAAATGTTCGACGTTATCTTTGGCAACGGCCAGGATTTTTTTTTTTTTTCTAGAGTCTGGACGTTATCTTTGACAACGGCCTCGGGGTATTTTTTTTTTGCAGGCCGTCATCGTTGGCGACGGCCATAGTTTTTTTTTTTTTTTTTCTGGACGTCACCGTTCTCAACGGCCAGCTTCTTAGCAGCTGCGATTAGCGATTTCATCTTAATTAATCGGGCCGTTATCGTTGGTAACGTCCCCTGGACGTTACAAAAAATAATGTCTTTGTTAGATTTAAAATTCCGACGAATTCGTTCTTCTATATCGACATTACTTTATTATTATTTCTATTAATAAAAATTTCGGGGCTTTTAATGCCATACATTGCAAAGCACCAAATATTACCCGAAATTTTTATTAATAGAAATAATAATAAATGAATGTCGACATAGAATATTGAATTCGTCAGATTTTCAAATCTAACAAAGACGTTACTGTTCGTAACGTCCAGGGAACGTTACCAACGGTAACGGCCCGATTAACTATCGCTAATCGCAGCTGCTAAGAAGCTGGCCGTTGAGAACGGTGACGTCTAGGGAGAAAAGAAAAGAAAAAAAAAAAAAGCTGTGGCCGTCGCCAACGATGACGGCCAGCCCTTTTTACTTTATTCTTTCGCCAACGTCGCTTTTTTACTTCTTTCTATATGAATGGGTGTTGATTAACAGAGCCCAGTTGTTTATCTGTCCCTTTGGTTTTGATTTTCTCCAATATTTTGTTGTCGCGATATAAATACTAATAATCATCTTGGCTTCTGTTGTTAGTCAACCTTCTAAATTTCAAGGTTGTTAGTCAACCTTGTATATAACACCAAAAGAACAACTCTGATATTAGCCTAAGGCTCATGAAGTTGGCGAAAGAAGAAGTAAAAAAGCGACGTTGGCGAAAGAAGAAATAAGTAAAAAGGGCTGGCCGTCATCATTGGCGACGGCCACAGCTTTTTTTTTTCTTTTTTTTTTTCTTTTCTCCCTGGACGTCACCGTTCTCAACGGCCAGCTCCTTAGCAGCTGCGATTAGCGATGGGTTAATCGGGCCGTTACCGTTGGTAACGTCCCCTGGACGTTACGAACAGTAACGTCTTTGTTAGATTTGAAATTCGGACGAATTCAATATTTTATGTCGACATTCATTTATTATTATTTCTATTAATAAAAATTTCGGAAATATTACCGCTTGCATTTTCCGTTGTGCAAAAGCAAAATAGGGTCAATGGGGTCGGTTTCCGAGAGAGTTGCATATCAAAGTAATTGGTATCCTAAATTGCATGTGTTCGTGAAGTCACACTGCAAAAATAGTGCTTTCTACGTTAAATTTTATAATTTTCAAGCTCATTTTATATATGATCAAAAGAAAAAGAAAAATGGCTATACCAAAATTTAGAGTTAGGCTATGGTACTTTGTAAAGTGTGGATCGGTCCAATGTTATGGATTTGTATCTCTATTTTCAAATTTCAAACAATCTGTCCGAACCTGCTCAACATGATATTCATATGAAAATGTACTTGAAAACCAAATTTTATATTTTATTTTAAAATAATACAATTTTTGTAGACGAGTAGAAATCACTTAATCTAAAAATTTTGAACCATATGAAAGCAGTGATTTCTACTTATCTAAAAAAATAATAAAAAATTTTAAAATTATTTTTTTTATATGAAAATCATGTTGAATCGACAATAAAAACCAATCCATAATAAAAACCAATCCGTCAATCCGTTCTTTACAAAGTAGCCTCACTCCAAAATTTCTATGTTATATTATAGTAATTCATACATTTGTGGACTCGGTCATTCGTGAAATAATCCAAAAAGTTTATTTTCTATCTTTTCCTTTTAAACTTAGACACGTTAAGGGCTGGGATTTTGACATACGAACTCTTTTGAGAGTTAACAAAGAAATTTAATTTGGAAAAAATATATCTTAAGCAAAACCAATTTGGAATCTAAAATAAAAATTAGTTGGTGACATATCAAAATTCGGCAAAAACGTAGCAACGAACCATAACATCCTCTGGACGTTATGAACCATCACGGCCCTATTAGCAACGAACGATTAGCAAAACATGAGTCGTTATGGTCCAAAACAGCCAGGGAGGCAAACAAAAAAACAAAGAAAAAATCAGACCATTATGCTCCATAACAGTCAGGGAATCGCGGAAAAAAAAAAAAAATCCTGGGCCTGACCGTAATGGACAACAACGGCCAGGTCCAAGTTTCTCTTTACTTGCTTAAAAGTTTCTATAATTTCGTGTATCAGCATCGACCAAGCACACGTGTTAAGATCAAGTGTTTTTCTATAAGATTAACAAGCTCAGATAGGATTTTGAAAGATGTTTACAAGCTCAGATATTTCATCCAACCAAGCACACGTGTTAAGCATGAAAGATGTCTTTCTATAAAATATTCAAGGTCCAAGGTCTTGACATGAATTGACCTTCACGTACTTCGGTTTCGAATATGATTGGGCCTTCAATTGTTTGAGATTTGAGATACGAATCTCTCTTATGACATCGGATCGGATGACGTTTAAAGTATTAATATCAAATATTTTAAGTATTAATATGTCATAATGCAAGTGTGAATAATTCATGTACCAAGTGTTTGTATCTAATAGATTATATTATTTTTTTTCCTCTTATGACATCAGATGATGTTTGAAAATATTAATATCAAATATTTTAAGTATTTATATCTCGCCATACCTCAATTAATTTATACTTCGTCAAATATTGTAAGTATTTATACCTCGTCAAATTTTACAAGCATTTGTGCATACCTCGATTAATTTTACAAGAGCAGCCAAATAGTATTAAACATTGTTTTATTAGCTTTGTAGTTTAATTTTATTTTTTGAAAATAAAAAATAATTGTCACATGTTTCACTGTTAAAACAAAAATAATCTATAAAAATTTTACAGATCATGTAATTGAAATGTTACAAACAAAAGAAACAAAACATCTTCAATGATATTGATGACAATATTCAAAATAAACAAAACAAATTTAATTAAAATATTCATACCTCGTCATGCAAGTGTGAATAATTCATGTATTAAGTATATGTACTTAATAGATTCTATCACATTTTAATTTTTTTACATATTGCGCTGGCTAACATAGTGGAGCCTGCAAGTATTAATATCGACGCTTGCAAATATTTATACCTCATCATACAACAATAAATAATACTAATTCCAAGTGTTCATACCACAATAAATTATCAATCTAAATTCAAATAAAAACAGAGAATTCACACAAAAGATTTAAAAGATAAAACCTTAATTATTAACTCGGTATCTTTGATACAAGAGAGACCTGTACAATCACAAAATAACAAATAACAAAAAAAATTAACATATGCTTTCAAATTCTAGAACAAATAATATAAACACCAATTCAAGAGAGACTTGTTCTTTTCATCTGGACTTTATCTTTGTACGTAGTTTTGCTCTGCAATCCTCTTTCCTTTGAGACCAATTGCCTATAGAAAAGAATATAACATTTCCAATTGCACAAGTTCAGGAAAAAAAATCATGTCGAGAATTAGAGCCATTCCAAATAATTTTTAACAAAAAAACAAGAACAATTTTTCACCAAAAAATAAGTCAAAGTTGGATTAATACTTTACAACTTCTATTTTGTAAGCAAGTATGATGTAGGAATTAGACCTACTCCTTCCTGATACCTACCAATTTCATAATTGGCATTAAAAAAAATGCTACAACTAGACTGGTTCATTGAGTGCCTTGAGAGAAAATTACATCTTAAAAGCTGGCATTAGTCTCTTTGATTGTTTTCTTGTTCGATTTATTGATTAGCGGTAATATTTCTCATAAATTAAAAACTTAAGATAAGACATAAGCATTGCTTTAAGCCTCCAACAACCTCAAACAGATATTAGCAATTCAACATAGCCCTTTTTCTAAAAAAGTGAACTAATTGCTCCAGGCAACTGTACTGAAACTCCTGTCTCATCCTTTACCAGAACAAAAGATCAAGTGAAATTTAACTGGTAAAACACAAAAAATGGTAACATGTTGTACAATGCGGCTTTGCTTTTTGACCTCACGAGCCTTTTTCTTGCGTTGGCACTCCTCCTAATCGAGGCACTTTCAATAGGGCTTCTCGTGAAGATCCCTTGCGCCTACAAATTACGACGACATAGATGTCAAATAACCAAGCTTCACAAATGGAGACTACGATGTGTGTGCGCGTGTGCGCGTGTGCGCGTGTGGGGCAAAAGAGAGAGAGAGAGAGAGAGAGAGAGAGTATACCATGTCGGTGACTGATCGATGGAGCGGTTGTTTGTCGGAAACCTTTTAGTTAGGGTTTATGAATTTTGATAGAGAGACGGCGAAGGTAATTGTCAGCACCGCAGTTAGGTCTTTTGACACGGCGATCCGGGAGAGATTGGACGCCGCTTCAAAAGGGAAGGTGATGTAGCACGAGTTTATCAAATCAGAGGCAATGGTGCGATTACCGGCCAGCGAAAGGAGGAGCGAGTCGCCAAACATCTATGTCGTGGCGCCATGCTTGAGATCCATCGAAAGGAGGAGCGGACAACATGCTTGAGATCGTCGCTCTAATGCCTGAGATCTCAATTGCTAGGGTTCGCGAGCGTGCCGAAATTTTTATTAATAGAAATAATAATAAAGTAATGTGGATATAGAATAATGAATTCGTCTTAATTTTAAATCTAACAAAGACGTTAATTTTGATAACGTCCAGGGGACGTTACCAACGATAACGGCCCGATTAACAAAATTACCGTCGATTAGCGCAGCTGCAGAATGTGGCCGTCGGCAAGGATAACGGCCTGCGAAAAAAATATAATAATTCGAGGCCGTTCTCAAAGATAACGGCCTGCGAAAAAAACAAATACTCCGAGGCCGTTGTCAAAGATAACGTCCAGACTCTGGAAAAAAAAAAAATCGTGGCCGTTGCCAAAGATGACGGACAAACATTTGTTTTGTATAAATTGACAATTGCTGCTAATTTATGGTCCAAAATCTTTAGATCAATGAAATATTTTACTTATCCAAAAAATAATAAAATATTCTAAAAAATATATAAAATGTGATCTCCAAGGATACAAAGATCAAGTTAAGTGGTTTGGATCGGCCGTTTGAACTTTGAAAATGAAGATTTCGATTTAAAGCACAAGACGATCCTTACTTAATAATAATAATAATAATAATAATATAATAATAATAATATAATAAGAGTAAGGCTACGGTGCTTTGCAAAGTAAAACCCCCTCTTTACTTCGGGCTACTTTTTGCATTTTGAAAATTCAAACAACCGATCCGAACCGTTCAACATGTTCTAAATATTGAAATGTACTTGGAGACCAAATTTTACATTTTTTGGAACTTTTTACTATTTATTAAGCCACTTTGAAAATTACTGATCTAATGGTAAACAGTAAAAAACAGTAAAATTTTCTGGACCACTGGATCAGCGATTGAAAAAGTGGCTTAATAAATAGTAAAAAAATTCCAAAAAATGTAAAATTTGGTCTCCAAGCACATTTCAATATTTAGAACATGTTGAACGGTTCGGATCGGTTGTTTGAATTTTCAAAATGCAAAAAGTAGCCCGAAGTAAAAAGGGGGTTTTACTTTGCAAAGCACTGTAGCCTTACTCTTATTATATTATTATTATTATTATATTATTATTATTATTATTATTATTATTATTATTATTATTATTATTATTATTATTATTATTATTATTATTATTATTATTAAGTAAGGATCGTCTTGTGCTTTAAATCGAAATCTTCATTTTCAAAGTTCAAACGGCCGATCCAAACCACTTAACTTGATCTTTGTATCCTTGGAGATCACATTTTATATATTTTTTAGAATATTTTATTATTTTTTGGATAAGTAAAATATTCATTGATCTAAAGATTTTGGACTATAAATTAGCAGCAATTGTCAATTTATACAAAACAAATGTTTGTCCGTCATCTTTGGCAACGGCCACGATTTTTTTTTTTTTTCCAGAGTCTGGACGATATCTTTGACAACGGCCTCGGGGTATTTGTTTTTTTTCGCAGGCCGTTATCCTTGCCGACGGCCACATTCTGCAGCTGCGCTAATCGACGGTAATTTTATTAATCGGGCCGTTATCGTTAGTAACGTCCCCTGGACGTTACCAAAATTAACGTCTTTGTTAGATTTAAAATTCAAACGAATTCATTATTCTATATCGACATTACTTTATTATTATTTCTATTAATAAAAATTTCGGTTAAAAGCCTACTGTTGGACCATCCAGACTAAAAAGCAACACTAGCACTAACACGGGTCAAAGGGGATGACTAGCTTGAACGCCCCGGCCACGCTAGTTAAATTAGTTATCTCTTTCCAATTGATCCCTCTTCGTAAAAATCCCCTAAGTTTCAAGATTGATCCGCCGAAAGTAACTTCTGTCCGTCACCAAGCATACACATCACACTTGAAACTAATCACATCTAGAAATTTGTATCTATTGTTCTCTTCCTTTTGCATAAATTCTTTTTTGAAGTTGCTAATTTAAAAATAAAGTAATCGGCAGACCCAACAAATAGTTGCTCAGCTCATCCCGGTGACATTAGTAGCAGAACTTGGTCAGGACTCCAGCAGGAACAAACAACCACGTGCCTGCACTCATCTGATCAAAATACTGACAAATAATACACTATGCAGATAACAAACCAAAATCCACATTGGCAGAAACACACCAATTTATTCTGGTTTTGCTATTCTGTCAATCACATGATGCCAAACTGCTTTAACATATCTGCAAGTAGAATTGTCTTCGTTTGGTATCTAACAACTAGTTTAGCAGGTCGATTGCTTTCACCAAAGCATCCAGCACAACATGGCAATCTACCGATCATACTCTCATCTTCATGTGTTAGAAATACAAAAGTGAAATAATAAAGGAAACAAAAAATTGACTATTAATCCGATTATGAACATAATCTATCTATCG
>JAJGRW010000413.1:1434601-1497488 GCA_025461045.1 Carex parvula | reverse complement strand
TTTTCAGACCATAACCATAAGGATGTTCCACAAAATCATCGTCTGAAATTTCATACCAAATTATCACCTACAAAATACACCCATAAAGCAAATACGACAAGGGCATATTTTTGCCTCATTTCTACCTCGACCCCTTATTGACCCTCATCTTGCTACACCACGATTAGACGATCTACCTCAGCTGTTACTGTTCATCATTTTTGCCTAATAAGTAACCTCAAATTCAGTTGTGTTTGCATGAGTTGTGAGTGGCAAGAGAGAGAAAATGACAATTTATAGAGTAAAAATAGCCGACCACCACACTATGGGGCGGTTGTCTATGGAAGACAATCGCCATACAGTGTGGTGGTTGGGGCAAATTTCGAATTTCCAGAAAATCGAGGGCATATTTGTTATTTTCTTTTTTTAGGGCATTAAAAAGAAATCGGCGTGAGGAAGAACATTAATTTCATCAAGGTAGCATCTGAAATCTGAAAAAAAAAAAAAAAAGGGAAAAAAAAAAAACAATGAAGGTACACCATAAAAATGTGAACGATTAATGATGACTGTTATTTAACTACAAAAAAATCATGAAAACACTACTATTATAATTATAGACAATATCTGAAAATTTTAAGATCTACAGAACATAAAACATTTCCTTTTCTTCTAATCTCATTCTATTTATAAAATTTATTTATGTAAAATATTGAATCTATTTAATCTTTCAAGTTATTCCTAATTTATTTAAGAAAAAAACACTAAAATTTAGTGTTAGAATAAATTTCTCTTATATATATGTGAGCTAGAAAAACAAGAGATCTTTTACAGAGAGAAGAAGAAACAAAAGAGGCGAGATCTGGACCATACATCACCAATTAGTGAAAGAACGAACTTTATATATATAATGCGTCAACTAAGTTGGTATCATCATTTGGTATTGATTTTGTTGTTGAAGACATTTAGCAGCTGACCTTCACTTTTCAGAGACAGGGGCAAGCCGATAATTTGGTTGTTGAAATAAAATTCCCAAATTATGATTGACCACATAGGCATAGCGCTGTAATTATATTCCATAAGTGAAACCAAATAAGCAAAAAAAGTAGCCGCACGCGCGTACGGCTTGAACTATTTATTTCATTAATTAGTACTTAAGGCTTAAAGAGCTACATACGCAGAGCATTAGAGCATACATATCACAAGCTCTCTCTTTACTCTTCACTTATTAGTTCTCTTCTATTTGCATATATATACATACATATACCCCCCCTTAAACCTCACAAAAGTAGCAAGTATTCTCTCACATCCCCGCCACTGCCTCCACGACGGATTCGATGAACTCGCGGCCATGACCACGACCACCGCTGCCATGCTGGCTGCGGCGGCTTTCGGGCCCAGGCACGAATGCCTCCTCACGTTGGGAGTCGAACAACTCATCCACTTTCCTTGCTGAGGTGTCAAACGCCAGCTCCTTTGCCTCTCGCTCCATTTTCCTCAGAACATTGTTTCTCCCTGGCAATCACAACAGCCAAATCGGTTTATAGGTTGATTAACTAGCAGAATTACAGTATTTACTATTTTTAAAGGTGTCATATATTAGCAAGGAAATTGAGTTTTTAAAGGGAAATTTTAAATGCCTAGAAACTAATTGGAATAAATTTCACAATAATATAAATATATGTGCCATCTGTACCAGCAAGGAAGATCCTCTGATTCTTCTCAGCACGGGTTTCAAAGCACATGATCTGGAGGTTCTCATCCCTGGAGGCTATCTCCACATTTGGATGCCCTGCTGGTACGACGAAGACAGTACCGGGAGACAGGTTAGCCCGGATCGTGCGGTAATGTTGACCCTGCTGACCGGGTCGGTTCAGTTCATCCTCTTCCTCCTCTTCATACCTCTCCCGGCTCCTCCTGGTACGTGTCTCCGATTCCTTCGCCAAGTGAGGGCAAATTATCTCCACCCGGCCCTGTCCTTGCACTACAACCGCTATCTTGGTTGCACGCGAGTTGTAAAATGGTGCTAGCATAGATCCCTGTCATTTAAGAGAATATCAAAAACTGATACAATATAATATCCGATTTGTATTGTTTAGTATTCATGTTAATTAGTGTAAGCACTAATAAAAGATATAGTAGTTAGGAGAAAAAATATACACTGGTAATGTTGGCAAGGGAGACTTTCACATCAAGATCTCCAAGCTGGCGCCAGTCGTTTGAATCGGCCTCATACAACTCACCATGTTGATTGGAGAAAGTTGGTCGTTTGTTGAGTAGGTTAAAAGTCCCCTTCGACTCGCCGAATCGACCCCCCTCACCGAAAGGCCAAAGATGGCCTCCTTCAGAGCTTCGACGGGTCATGGCGCGAATCTGTTCTTCACTTGCCCGGACTATCGGGCCTCTCCTTTGCTTTCCAAAAATCCTCTCGATTTTATCCCTTTGAGTCTGTCAATTAATTAACAAATTAACCACATCTTTACAACCCGAAAAGAATTATCTTTGATATTGATTTGATTATCATACATACATTGAAAGCAGCTTCTAGGACTTCATCGCTAAAAGCCCGGTAGAAGGATTCCGGGTTCTCCCCTCCAGCGCCGAAGAAGGCCTATATATATATAATTTCATTCGAATGAATATATAATTGAGTATCTATATATCGATCTGTTGTTAATGTAATCCATGCATGCATGCATCAAGCAAAAATTGCTCAATCTGTACCTCAAATTTGCCAGGAGTAGAAACAGGGTTGACGAGCTTAACAATAATTAGCTTCTCCCGGCTATCGCTATTGATCACGTAAACAACCGACCCGGCATCAACTTTCATTATATCACCTTGCCTGATCTCATGTGATTCCTTCTCTTCTTTCTTAAGCACGGTCACCGTACCTCTTCCTGCATTGTCAAAATTCAAAAACATATATATAATCAGACAATGATCGATCGATCACAACCTACAATTAATTAGATGAGCTAGATGTATTCAATCATGCATGCACGCATAGGAACCCAATGAAGATTTATACCTTTTACAACGTAGCATACATCATCAGCGTCCCAGTGATTTGGCAGGAGGAAAGTTCGTGGGTTAAGCTCGACAACCGCAAGACGGTAGTTTGCAATGCCAAGCAAGAGCTTCGATTGTTTTGCAAAGTTCTTCAAAACCCTTATGTTTCCATGCTCGGTTCTCAGTTTATGCTTGAAGTGCTCCCGCTTGAAAACATAAGGGTTCTCCCCTCCTCTCCCCTCCCTCTCTTCCTCTTCCTCCTCTTGTTCCTCTCTCCTAGGGTTTAAAATTAAATCATCTCTTCCTCCGCCACGCTCACGCCTTTGTTCTCTCTCCTCGCACCGCTGCTCACACTGCTGGCGGCCCTGCCTCTCGCCATGCTCCTCTCTGCACTCCTTCCTGCACTGGCGTACCCTTTCTTGCGGGTCGACCTCTTTACCCTGGCCTCTCTCTCTCCCTTGCTCCTGGCCTCTTTCTCTGATCTCTTGCTCGTAGCGTTGCTGGCAGTGTTGCACACACTGCTTGTGTTGCGCTTCACCGTGCTGGGTCTCTTCACACTGCTCGCGACACTGCCCATACCGTTTCTCTGCCTCCCCTTTAGGGTTATCTACCAGCTCCCGCTCTCTTTCACGCTCTTGCTCGCGCCCCCTCTGTTGGTGCTTCTCCCAGCATCGCTCCTCACATTGCTCGCGCTGTTGCCGAGGTCTCTGCGAGCATTCACGTCTACACTCGCGCAGTTGAGGGTCCTCTTTGGCTTGAGAGATGGTGCAGAGAGCGGACAGGGAGAGGAATGCTAGGAGGAGGAGAGGTAAGAGGGTTCTGAGATTTGTTGCCATGATAGCTAGATTGCTAGTTTACACTATATATATATATCTATATATGTGTAACTATGCCAGTGAGTACTGATTGATGAAGAGTTGTTGAAGGGATGTGGAAGAGCGTTGATGCCGTCGCTTATTTATAGTGACTGAGAACCGTCACTATATATGGATCCAATGGATTTCCAAGTTATCAAAGAATCAAATTGTAATTTGTAAAAACGGTGAGACAGATTGCTGTGTAGCCATGCATGTGTTGTTATATATATGTAAATAAAATAGCATAAACAAAATTCTAAATTGAAAATAAATAATTAAATACTACGTATTTTATTTAGTGTTTTCATTTGTCATGTGAAAACAGAATACCAATATAACATTCATTTATCTATTAATGTTAAAGCCTGTTATATTTACTTAATTGAAAATGTTATCCCAAGTAACATTATTGAACTATATGTATTATAATATTTGATTCAGGTCCAAATTTCAGAAGTGATTTTTTAAAAAGATTATTTTGTATGGTGAACGATTTAAAATGCTTCCAAATAATTTAAAGTTAAATGATGATGATAATAATAATGCTCCAAGTTACTATATATATATTTTCAACTAATTTCGAAGTAATTGTATGATTTTTATCTTATTATTTTCTCAACTAATTGAGTGATATTTTTTGTTCCTCTTAACTTTAGCATTAGTTTATATATCTCAAAGTTGTTTCTTCTAGTAATTCGATTTTTAACTAAATTAGTGCATTTTTATTATATTAATTATTCAACTATTCTAGCTTTTTATTCTTTGAGGGATATTCTTATTATTACAGGTTTTAACACAACTCATGGTCTATAGGTAAAAAAAGTTTAGCTCTTCGTACGGTAAAAAGAAATTTAGGATTTTAAAAGTTAGATTGGTTTGGAACCAATATATGATGTAATTTAATTTTAGTGCATATTAAGGCAATATATTTTAAATCACCGGTTTTTTCTATCAACTCGTATAGCAAATTAAGTCGAAGGAGATGATGAACGGACCCATGCTTAATTAATTTGGCTCACGGCTCACACAGCAGATCTAGTGCCACACGTGAACCGAACTAGTTGTGAGAAGATAGAGCTGAGACGTGGCTAGCGATCGACGAAGCTTACAATTAATTCATGCAGAAATGAGCCAAAACGGTTCTTGGAACTTGGCACTCGACTCGATCGGTTCCAGACTATGCATGCTGCAATTTATGTGTCTTCTTCCGACCACATCCGGATTAATTAATTCCCTGTAGCCTCAGACAAATTAACTTACCTGTGGCGAACAAGCTGCTTCAGTCGTCAGTCACCTGCCGAAGTACGGGCATCATATGGTTCGCCACAGAGGATCCGGTGTAATCTAGATGAGGCTCTCCGCTCTCACACTGCGCCGGTGGAGGTTTTGTACAAACAGGACGCGTGTGAAAGAGATGCGCCACGTCCCGCATGAGGTATTGTTTGACCGCATCTGTATTATATATATGGTCTATCTATTAGAGTCCGCGACAAACTTGCATCGTATACCGACGATGTTAATTGAACCTGTACCGTGTACCGAGGTGCAGACAGGTCATAGCAAGCAAGAGCATTTTGCCTTTTTCTGTTAATTACCAATTGGAAGTCGCCAAGCCTGGTATTGAGGTGATCGGCAATATATGTTGAAAATGAATACAGTAAACAATAGTGATTCAAGTTACTTGAAATCATTTATCAGATTTTGATTTTGCCTAGCTAGTTACATTTTAGTGAAGGAATGCAAGCTGCAACCCGGTTCTGTCAGTGGCATATGTACCATATTAAACTTCAGGAATAAAATCAGTATGGGCTATGAATCTATATTTTCATTTTCAACGTCTAAATAATCGATACAAATCATTCACCATGATTTCATATAAAAATATACTTGAAATCAAATTTTATATATATTTTTAAGAATTTTTACCATTCTTTAGATAGTAATCATTCAATTTCAAATAGTTCAAAATCTTTAGATCAATTAATTTTATCCATTTAAAAAAATATTTTTATCCATCTAGTAAAAATTCTAAAAAATATATAAATTTGATCTCCAAATATATTTTTATCCATCTAGTAAAAATTCATATTCTAATACTATAAAATAAAAAGCTGTAATTGAATTATACTATATTATATTCGAATCATAAACTTTTAAATTTAAGTTTAAATTATTCTTGAATTTCAAATTGCTTTTAAAACTACTCGCCGTGATATGTTCCTATTTCCTAATCTCACGAAAGCAATTGTCCGAGAATCAAAAGACCTCAAAAATCAAATGAAATATAATGATTGACAATACGGCGTACCAGTGGGCACTAATGAGCGGCTCAATTCAAAAGCTCATACCAAGTTAAGCGACTGATAATTGTAGCTAACATTTAAATGCATAAAAAAAAATAGTTCAGAAAAATTTGTGATCTTTCACCAGACTAAGGAACTACCAAATAATCTTTCGTAACTACATACTACAACCACAGCAGTTCCAACAAAAGGCCAACAGGGAGGCACTAATGTTTATGAACTTCAATGCGATATTATTTCAAGTACCAAGCAAATACACAGAGGAAATAGACAACCCTATTCCAAGAAAGGATAACACAGGCAATACGAGAGTAGTTCATTCAGTTTCCTGTAGCTCATGGAACAATAGGTCACCAGAAATCAGAGCAACCCTTCCCCTGAAACATGGAATTGAGGACAGGAGAAGTTAGTATTGGAGAAGTCGGGAAAAAGAAAACAACAATAAATTATAACTAATTGAAGCACCATGCTGCTTGCTATATCATGATCAGATAGCAGGATTGTTTTATTAAAAAAGAGCTGTTCATTAAGAAAAATGATGGTGGATTTTGCATCCTAGGCATTAACGAAGATCCAGTCTGAACAACTAGATTTCAATCAGGCTGTTAGATACACCCTACTACCTCGACTATCCTCGGGGAATGATAAAGCTTGATGCCATTGCATAAATGTACAAGTATTTTAGATCGGACCAATGGTAACATAAGACTTTCTGCAGGTTACATAAACATTTCACATATTTGCAAAAAACACTGACATGATTTGTTACCTTGTTGGTTAAGACAAATTATTGTTAATAGTATCATTTTTTTTTTCCAAATGTTCAATGTCTGATCCACTCAGCCAATAGGTACACTTCAATTACAACCTTGCCAATAACTTTTTGAGGTTGTCAAATATATTCAATAAACCAACAGGCATGAAAATATTCAATTAGAAACGTAGAACCCAAGAGATAGTGCTTACTCAGCTCATCCAATGACCAATTTGCAGCACCATTTCCTGCTTTAATTAACCGAATTTTGCCTACATATTAAACAAGCCCAAGACAAATTATCAGTGAAACATTTTTGTCTAACTTCCTTTCTATATGAAAAAAGAAAATGTTGTTGACAGAAGCACATTTTAAAGATGAATAACAATAAAGCAATTAACTATACCTTCACGCCTCACAGTAATCTCAGCTATGTTTTTCACCTGACCGGTAATGCTGTCATTATATACCCTAGTCTCTATATCTCCCTCAACAAACACTGGAGCACTGCATGGCTCACAAGATTTTACAAAAAAGATAGTTACAGAAAGCATTTACCAGTTTAAATCACTTTCTTGGCCAACACTTGGCCCCTTTGATAAAAGAAAGCACAATAGGAGTGAGTTTTCTTGTTTTTAAGAATTATTTGGCAATTTCAGATATTTGTTTTAATTAGAATAACCACAATGGTACATTCTGCAATTCTACGATTCAGCGGCCTTGTTCCAACATTTTCATTGTAAAACAAAAGATCCATAAAATTATACTTACAAACAGAACTATTATGTTGCCAAACTTTTGACAACTTATCTGTCAAAAAACTGCTAGGAAAATGTAAATAAAAAAATCCAGTTGGAAGGAAAAACATAACCTCCCAGATAATTAGAGGAAAGGGAAAGAAACATACTCCTTCACCAACTGACGAACTGCATAGTTGCCTAATCTCTCATTGTGTATCGTAACACGATGCCACTGTGCCGGCCTTGGCACATCATTACCTCCTACAAATCTCTGATCGAACATTCCACCAGTACCAACAGTTAATATCGTCACTGTGCGTCCACTCCTTAGTATTTTCTGCACTGGTGGTTCCCCAACTTTTCCACAAAGAAATGCCTAAATAGAATGGAATGCTGAAATTTATCAACAAAACATGAATATCAAGCCAGTAATGCAAGATACTGGCAAAACCTTGGTCCTTGTACATGGGCCGAGCCATAAAATTTTCTGCTGTGTACAAGGACCAAGGTTTCTGGCTCAGCCCAGCCAATACCTTGTTCTTGTGCCGGCAGATTGGCTGGTTCTGGTACTTGAAAGGAAGCCCCAAATTAACAAACAAACAAAAAAACAGAAGCATGGCCACACCAGATGTGCTTTGGTTCACACAAACCAAGATTAAAGAAAAAAAAGAGAATAGGCTGATAGTGGAAAACAATACTTTCTAGCATGCACATACCAGAAAAGGTACAAGTTACCACCAATTGAGGCCTAGTTAGACAAGCTACTATCAAAATGAAGGTCTAAATCTATGCATTGGATCTAAGAATGGATTTTTAGATGAATTTAATTGAGAATTGGTACCTTGTGAACACCCCTGAAGCCCCAACCCTTTTTGGGGTCCACATTTTCCGGCCCAACACCTCTCTTCGTGTTTATAGTTTTGTCACTGTCTAAGTTATTCATCTCCAGGAATTCATTGATTGACGAGGCTGAGTAATTGCATGCGAGAGATTTTGTACTGAGGTCTGCATAAAGTAAAAAATCAGATAACCCAAAAGCCTGTGGACCATATTCAACTAAGAAATTGGTACTGAATGCTTTTGTCATTATATCAGAAAATTCATTTCTCATACTTCAGATCCAAATGAGTAAAGAAAACTATAACAATTGAATTAACATTTTATGGGAATGGAAAAATTAACCACCTAGTGAACTTCTTTGTGATACCATCCTTTTCAAGCCCTTCAAAAACCCAGAACTCAGTGAACCCATATTCAATCTACAACAAAGAGACATACACACAAAAAGGAGGTTAGTAACAAGGATATTGAAAAATAAGCAAGAGGGCATCTTAGAAGATAAATACAAATTACACTAGATATGTAACTACATGGAGCATCGACAATAGAGTATCCTATAAATAGAGATGCACAAATTACTGAAGGATATGAAACACAATATAGCAGTTAATTACGAAATTAAAGATCATACTGAGTTACAATCATACTACGACAATGTCTCATAATACTTAATTTAATAACGCTCTTGCTTATCTTCACAGGATTAATCCCACCTTCATTCAGCCACTTGTACAATCAAGTTAGGGGCACAGCTCTGGCAGTGTGCTAAGGACAAAACCATAGTATTATTGTGATTTCTTAATCTCCCTTCCGTATAAAATTAAGGAAATCCTACATGCCAGTATATAAAAAGATAGATAGTTGTATCTCTTCTCGTCCCCCTCCCGTCCACACACAGAAAGACAAAAAAAAAAAACTATAAATATGGACCTAACTTCACGCTCTTTTTTCACTGCAAGTTATCTAACTAAGAGAATGTGTGTGCAAAAGAAAAGAAAGATGGCGGTTATAATTTTCGTCTAGGTATTTGTACAAACAACTTGTGTGCAACACTAGCTCCGCTTATAACTAGGGAAAAATCACCAAATCGCACGAGAAAACAAACAGAGAGAAACTACCAATTCTGATCAGAGAAAGGTAGAATTAAGAAAAGGCTGAACAATTTCCAAAAATCGAAACATACCTTCAGCTTCAGAGGGTTTATGCACGCGTTACTACGAGGGAAGAGAGAAAAAGAGAGGAGAGGCGCCAGCAACAGACCTGGGGTTTTTTGTTAAATTATGCTAGTTTTTATGGGCCTATTGGACCTATTGGACCTATAGGGGTCGTTTGGGCCTATATGCGTTGCGAACTTAGATCCATATCCTCGACGGTACCGTAAAAGATTCGGGCTGAGAATAACTCTCAGCCGGTTTGGGATTCGGGCTGACTGTGGGGGCAGTATTATTGGGCTTTGAGATCGTGCCAAGTTAAAAAGAACGGTCCAGATCAAGTAATTGTAAAAGATTCCCTATTGCGGTACCGGGGAGGATGTGAATTCTGCGAACTTCCGATGTCTTTCGGAAATTTCGCTATGGATTGGTGGATAAATCATCATAAAAGAGTCCCTAAGGTAAACGGTAAACCCCGTTCAACTTTCAGATATTTTGATAAACGAACGGCTCCGATTTGTTCGAACAAATTAGGCGCTGAAAATTTTCATCTGTAGAAAATCTTGCATATATATGGTAAATTAGGTAAATATTGGCATTTTAAAATATTAAAGACTTATCTATTAAGTCCCATCATAATTCATGTAGAAAAATACAAAAAAGGTTGTATCATTTTAAACTTTTGTATAAATTTCAGGTACATCAAAGACATCTGATTTAATAAGAAAATAAATATAATCGTATGGATCAGGGTGAATAAGAAATGATTTCCTAGCATCATTGTATGCTTTTATTGTTAATTTATGAAAGATGACGATGATGATGATTATGAGAAATTATTTTATTTTTTTGTCGTAGAGGATATTTTGGATCTCGATAAATTTATGTCAAACGTGAATTTATATAAATATAATTTGTATAGAGTTATAATAAAATATGCTTAAACGTAATCGCGAATAAGAATAAGAGGGTTCAAATACCCATATCTTTCTTGTTTTACTGTGTATCACATTTTATTTTACAGTCTAAATAGTTGATTCAAACATATTAACACGATTCATATTTAAATTGTTTGGAGATCAAATTTTATATTTTTTTGAAATTTTTTTTTTTTTATAGGTACAAAATTATTGTTTATGAATCATCTAAAAATAATAATTTTGTATCTATCTAAAAATAAATAAATAAATTTAAAAAATATAAAATTATCTCTATACATATTTTAATATAGAGAACATATTGATCGGTTCTGAAAAACTATTTGTACTTTAAAGACAAAAATTGTGATCTTACACTAACCGAACACCATTTACGATATTTGACATAAAATACTTTACTTTTATGAAACAAAATAACATCTATAGTTCATATTAAATGACATTGTGATGTTAGCTGTTTCTTTAACATTTGTTAGGAAAACAATAATACAATACGAATCAAATATAAGAGTGATTACTGTAGTAAAGGACTAACTAGATTTAAATTCCCTATATTTCTTTTCTAAAATTTCTTTACAAGAATGACGCATTACACAAGAAAAAAAAAAAAAAAGGTAACTCGCAAATGTGCTCCAACGAATCAAAAGAACACAGCAAACAAACCTCAAATAAAATGAAAAGCAAGACATAATCTAAGTCTAGATTAATCAAGACAGATGTTGCAGCCCAAGTTCTGAGGATATTAGTCGAAGAAGCACTTGAACAAGTTCTCTGACTCTTGCTTCCCTGTAAAATCAACCATATACATAGCAGTCACAACATAGGCAAGATTTGAGGTCAAGAAATTGAGAATTTATGTCATTGTGAGAGAAAATAATTTGCAAAACCTTGACACAACAAGCTCGCAAAGTGATGGAAATAACACCAACAAATGAGCACGCTCACAAGATTCCTTGTTCTTCAGTATCTCCTTTAAATATGGCGGTAAAGGAAGAGAGGCCAAAGTGTCAGAATGAATAGTGAGCCGAGCAAGCTCCTGAAGGACGAGAATCGCCTCTTCAGTTCTCACACCAGGTAATGAACTTTCACCTGTGAATCAAACAATATTCATTGAGGATCCTTTGTGCTCGGGGTTAAGATAGAAAAAAAAAAAAAACCAATATACAAGGCAAATGATGAAGTACCCAAGGCATTCTCGTCTTTTAAGAACTGGTTTAGTATAACCTCACATCTCTTCACAAGAATCATGATCGAAACTTTGCTGACTTCTGACCTTGAAGGGGGCCAGCTACCTACTGATGTGCAACTGCAACCAGTAGTCAGCAGATTAGACTATCAGAAAATATGCAGTATTTGACAAGCATGCACATGTTTAATTATTTCAGAACATTTTTTTTTACCTACGTACATTTTAATCAGAGATTATTAGCAAATCTCTACCTACATTTATGTTGACCAGCCCCTGATAGCCTCAGAGTGACCAGATCCAGCCAAAAAAGTAGAGGATATACATTATGAAATGATTTAATTTCACGACTTTCTCTGAGTATAGGGTCAATTAGGATTTAGGACCTCATTTAATGACCCGATCTTAGCCAGTCAGTACTTCATTTCAATTCTTTTGAAAACACAGGTTCAATTCACAGGTTATGATCCAAAGATGTTAACAAATAGGATGAATTTGCCCAAAATTCCAGACTTCATTATAAATGCATTGCGACGGTAAGTTAGCAGGTCAGATTCAGATCAAGATCTCTGAACAATTCAATCAGGCAAGGTCGAACTGAACTTTTCAAATAAAAGGATTGCTGAAATGGTCCAATGAAGTACAATTACAACAGTAGAATGTATTACTGACAACTAAAGTAACTTCACAACAATTTAAGTAAGATGAATACATAACTTCTAGCAAGGAAGACATACCTGCACAGAGAAAACATCATCTGCAAACAACCAAGGGAGAATCTGCTACAGTTCGGAGGCAAGAGTCCGACACTTTCAAGAGGCAAAGATCCTGTTCGAGATGCACATCGATCTAGGGTTGTCACCAGCTTCTCTAATATCTGCACATAGATATATGTATTTAGATGGGTTAAAACAACTGATGCTATTTGGTTATACCATTATAAAAAGTTATCACATGCAAGTACTGCTTTCAGCTGAGAGGATAATTGAAGATATTGCAATAACATAAAATCATAAAATACTGCAAGAAAACAATGTCATAAGACTTGTAAATAACCCAGAAAAATGAGTTGGGAACCAAAGAAATTAGCGCCAGTGCCAGTGTACAATCAACTCATTTTTTACCTGGCCATTATCAAGCTGGCAAACCACAATATAATAAAACCTTTAAGAACTAAAATAAAATCTTTAGATCCAGCATAAGCAACTGAAAAGAGACACAACAAACTTCAAGATCAACAGACTACTAACAAGTGACAACAAATCAAAAGCCATAGAGGCCCTAGGTCAAAACAAGCCAATGAAAACCACAAAACACACAGCAAACAAAACATAAACAGACCTATTAAGCATACCATAAAGGTACTAATCACGATAAGCATACCGCTAATGTTTTGGTAACCAAACAGAGGAGCCTGAAGAGTTCCAAAAGAAGTAAAAGATGTAATAGATGTACCTCAACAGGAGCATCTACTTGGCCTTTTAGCACATATTCACCAAGTACTTTAAGAAAATTCATCTCAATCAGCTCATCAGCCTTTAGCACATCAGAGGTCAATGCACGGCCACATGAACCAACGAGAAATATTTCATAAACATCAGCTACTTCCTTCCACAGTCGTGCTCTAGTAAGCCTATATGCAGTTGTCTCAGTTTTGGCATCCAAAAGTGAGGGACTTCTGCCATCATCAGCCACAAGCTTATTGAAACAGTCCAGTGAAATCCTCCAAAGGGAGCCTGTCGGGTTGTCCCTCCTAGTATTCATGCACCTAACAAGTAATCGCATTTCAGTATCTTGTACTTGTGCATT
Organism: Carex parvula; assembly: GCA_025461045.1. NCBI lineage: Eukaryota > Viridiplantae > Streptophyta > Magnoliopsida > Poales > Cyperaceae > Carex > Carex parvula. The sequence continues at coordinate 1,483,922 of JAJGRW010000413.1, read as the reverse complement.
TCAGTACTAGATACCAAGTAACATAAATGGTTGTGACCAGTAATACAGGCAGACCGCAAAAGTACTCCATATTTAAAGCCAAAAGGAACAAAGATAAAGATGATATATAAGAAAATTGCAGTTGTCAGGAACTGACTGACATAAGCATTACTTCAGATGCAATTTTTGAGTTGTATGTAATGAATGATGTACATCTATAGATTACAGGTGAATAAAAACAGGGGGTGTTTACTTTACCTCCCAAGACCTTTTATTAGTTCAGGAGAGATGCCAAATCTTTCAATCGGCGGAGCATGGACATAAAGATCCACTATAATAGGTAGAAGCTTCTCTACAAACAATGGACTCCAGCCATATGTAATCGTATCGTTGGCCTCTGATTCAGAAGAGTCCAAGGGGGAATGAGGTCCTACCCCTGTCAATCAAGGTACCAGTTAGTATCAGTGTCATTCACCAAACATCACTATCAACCACCAATGTATAACACAGTCCAACTCAGTCTATCATAATTGTCCTGGTTCATTTAATTTACTGGAGAGAAGTATGGATCGTTTTTACTTGCTCTTTCTATAGGGTTTCTGCTTAGATCTAGCTTCAACCTTTTAGGTTTAGAACAAATAACAAGATAATGTACCACTTCCAGCACAAAAAGACATACTGTCAGTTTTGTAATGTTAGACAGTCCATTTACCAATATAGCATAATATATATTAAAGTAACCAGACAACAACCAGATGCCAATTACCGGCATCCTTGTGGAGGCCACCACTTTGTTCTTTGCCACCTTTTCCTTTGTCTGTCAATAATTCAAGTCCAATGAGATAGCAGAGGAGCTCATGGAGAAGGGGGGCCCACATTGTAGGCAGAGCACTAGTTGGTCGGAGCTTTGGTATTATATCAAGGACAGTCCTTTGCACTGGAGATACATTACCCTAAAGCATCAAAGTTCAATTGTAAGCATAAAAAAAGCAATACTGAAATAACTAAAGATCAATAGAATTATCAGTACAAAACCGGTCAGGTTTCAAAGAGAGAAAACATTTTCTAGTTTGTTAACTAAAACAATTAATCAATGAAATACATCAATAAATAAACAGGAAAGTTAAATATTAAGAAAGGAGAAAACTGTACCACTAAAATGTCACTTGAAGTTGGTGCAATGTTAAAAGATAGATGATTGGCCCACAACATTAGTTAAAAACAATTCAATTCACTAACAACTCTGATCAGAGTTTTCAAGATAAGTTTTTCAATAAAACCAATAACTATAAACCAAAGGAACTCCAAACACAAACGCAAAAATATTTTGTAACACATTGACTGCTTAATTGGGCAAGCCATTTGTTCAATTTCTACTAGTACATCAACGTACCACTTCATTCTCAAAGTCATCGGAGCCCTTTGAATTCCGGATTGTTGTATGAAGGATGGATGTGAGCCGTAGATACATGTCAGCATCAAACAATGATTGAGCTTGGAAGTACAAATCTCCTACATTAACCAAAATAGAGAAAATGAAAAAACAGTAACAGCCCAAAATGGAACCATTCGTCATAGCTTGCACAAAGGTTATGCAAAGTTCAATATATTACCAAGACCATGTAGAATCTCCTGCTTCACCTTATCAGCTGAGTTAATTTTGTAATTTGGAGTTTGAAGGACCAGCTCATAGACTTCAAGCATAGATTTGATATAGGAGGCTTCGAGATTTCCCTAACAAATTTTAGCAAAAATAAATATACTATTAGACTCTTCAACAAGATAAATATCTCACTTATCCCACTTTTAAACTTTAACAAATGAATAAACTATTAGACTCTTCAACAACAAGTCCTTGATAAGAATGAAAATCAAAATATTACCTTTGGGCAATGTGAGCTAACAAGAGTTTGCAAGCAGCTTATTGCAGCAAGTCCAACTTCTTTACTACCACTCAAGATGCTGTTTTTGATGAACTCTAATAAAAGCTCCCATCCTGAAATTGTATGCACGCCGTCAAATGCAGTAAGACAAGATACACGCAGTAGCAATAAATACTGGCAAGCAACCTTACTACTGATGCACTCACATGCCTACCGTAACTGAGCAGGAATCACAGTGTTGTTAATCAACCATAAGTGGACCAATTAAACCTCGGACAACCGTAATTAAATAAAGCCTTGATAGACTCAAAATACTACTGAACAAAAAAAAAATGCTAAGGATCAGACGAGTTGTCATTATGGTAATCCTTAGTCCAACAAAAAAAAAATTTGCAAGCACGTTTATCTTGAGAAATGGGCAATTCACCAGATGAGAAATTGTGTAAGCTCTGAAGCAGAGGAAAGAAAGAACGTAGCAGCCGCGCTATGCCACCTAACACCAAAACAATTGTCTCATCCCACTGTTTCTGTGCAGTGTTACGGCTGTAAACAATTGAGTTTCATTAGCCAAAACAACTGTATTATTTTAGGAATATGATAAAACTATAATTTTTAAGTAAAACCCAACACAAAAGGTTAAATAAGCCAAAGTTCATGGACATACATCCATGCTCCGTAAAGAGCATGCATAATCAAAATTCACGACCATTTCCAATATATCTCCAACCAACGATGTTTAATAGTATACCTGTGATGAATAAGCATATGAACAGCTTTCCCACCCCGTGTTCCAAGTTCTTTCCCTTGCCATTCATCCTTTGAAGAGGTGGATGCCTGTGTAAAAGCATGTCAGGCAATTAAAAAGAAAGCAACGAAACATAAATAGATAAAAGGATGACTGATCAGGGGTTTAGGAGCATACCAGGTGTGAAACAAGATCCAAAATGGGAAATACGTATGTCCAGAGACAATCTTCCCACATACTTCTAGATATTTTCTGGCCATGGCTGCTCAAGGTTTGGAAAAGGGTCCGAATTGCAGAATTCCTTACCTTGAGGAAAATAAAAGAATAATAAGGCCAACTAATCAGGTCAAACTAAAACCAGGTATTAAAACTTCTGGGATTTTGTTTAACACATAAATTGAATCATCATCCATGCAATCTCACATGTGGATTGCAAAATTATAATCTCATCGACTCCATACGAATACTGAAGCTTTGTACTCAACTCTAATTCCCACTTGTTAAACTAAAAAAATAGTATCTCATCAGATATCTTTAGGAGATGAAAAAGAGTACCTCAGGCCTCTCATCAGCACTTAGTTTTTGTAATATAGAGAATACTGAGAAAAGCAGCTTATTATAATCAGGCACACTTTTCACCATGATTTTACTAGAAAGACCATCACTGGGGAAATTATGATTATCAGAAGCTGCATCTGAAAATTAAAATGAAGATGTTCAGGAAAAAAAAAAAAAATAGAAGTGAAACTAAGGTGTAATAGTACCAGTACCATTTTCTGTACAAAGAGAGGAAACTTGAGCACGATTGTTAACTAATAGTACCAGTACCATTTTCTGTACAAAGAGAGGAATCTTGAGCACGATTGTTAACTAATCCCTTTGCAATGAAATCAGTGGCCGTCCACAGAAGCCCAATGGCAGTAAGACTGATGTTCAAATCTTCTTTCTGAGAACCATATGCCCCAGTAACTTCCATACATCTACGATTATAAAAATAGGTCAGAAAAGGATCTTATAAGTCGATATTATCATTTAATGAACTCCAGATTCAAATTCAAGTGCTCGCCAAATTTTCATTACTGTTGCTTATTGTCAGCAAAGACAAACTACAAATTTTAGGAAAGGGAGATGATCGCGAGAGGTAAAGTGTCCAGTGGGTCACTTTTAACTAGATATCCAATTAGAAACATTGTACTAAGACAACCTATCACATTACACAACTTATAGGAATTTTCTATAATCAAAAGACAAACCTATGCAAATTTTCTTTTAGGACAGATTACAAACTCAAGATGTTAGTATGCTTACTGATCAAGCCACTGTGAAGGAATGGCTGAAAGCTCTTCATTCATGATAACTCGTATGCTCTGCAAAACAAGGCATCGGAAAGACATCCAAAAGAAGAGATGTAAGTTTTGTAATAATAAGAGATGACCATATGATTTGCATATCGTTAAAAAATTTGATGTGTTGATTCTATAACAAACTTTGTTATAATTAATTCAGATATTTACCTGAAAACCTAACGGGATAAGATCCTTCTCTGATGTGTCGGCAACAGCTCTAGAAAGATAAACTAAACATTAACAGATCTTGTTCTGGTTTCAAATGCCCGTAGGCTTATCAACAGATCTCGTTAAAACTAAGAAAATCAGATAAAGACGATTAAAACGAGAACTCACCTTAGTATTTGAAGGACATTGGACCAACTGTGGTACAGCTTTTCTCCACACCTCTGACAGAAAACTGATGTTACTACAGCAATTTCATAATTGATTTATTTATTACCAAACTGCAAGGATCATTGTACCAGTTTGTTGCTGGATAAAGAGTTTCACACTTTTGGTTTGTACCAACTTAAGCAACCAAGTTTAAGTGCCTCAGATATGCCCAGACATTTCTATAAACTACCAAAAGGACTTGTAAGGTCAAAAAATGACCAAAGAAACAGAGTCTCAGCCAGGTTAAATAATTTTACCTCCAAAACATGCAAAAGAATTTTAAGAGCTCCAATATTAACATCAGGATTCTTGTTTGTTGTGCAGAGACCCATCAACGGAGACAGCAGTGCGCACTCAAACTGCTGTGAAATACAACCATTCTCCACCTACAAGAAGGAACTTAACTCAATCCAAAAAATCATTTTAAATACAAAAATTATTCAAGCAGCAAGCAATTGTCATGTGATTTCAATTTTCAGATATGCCATTTACAATCCGAGTCCTACGTGTTCCTCTAAGATTAGATACAATAAATAAATGAACAGAAAATGCTAGCTACCAAACAGATACTTTCATGCTTCCAAACTCCTCAAACATCTACCACTCAATTATTACAAAGGTTGGCCAGAGAAACTAGACAACAAGGAGTAAATGTCAAATGCAACTCAATAACACAGTAAAACTTGCAATAGGATCAAAATCCAAGAACAACTTGCTAAATTCACCCTGATATAAGGTAATGAATGCTAAATACCAAGGTTCTAAATAGCGATTATAGCGGCATAGCGGGGAGACAAAAAAAAAAGCTATTGCGAATAGCGTAGCTATAGCGGAAGCTATCATACATAGCGTTTTTTTCATTTCAAAATTTATATTCTATGTTTCTACTACTTATCAACATGATTAATATTGAAGAATTGGGGTAACAATAAAATAACAACTAATCTAAGTCTATACTTTTTTCAATCATGTAAATAAGAAGAAAAAAAGCATCTACAAGGTAATATTATTTAATAGTTCATACTTCATAGTATTACAGATTATAATAGACGAAGAGCAATTAATTTTACAAGTGAAGTGAAGTAAATATACTTATTTGAACATTTTATATATTATAATAATCGAAATTAGCTTTTAATTGAAACGAACGATAATAATTTTACAAGTTAATACTAGATGAATAACAAGCCAAAGAAAGAATTAATATTTGAATATTTTCCAATATAGAATGAGAGACTAAATCACAAATAGGAACAAAAGCACATAGTTCGGTTTAGAATCATTTTCATAACAAACCATGTAGCATCATAAATAAGAACAAAAGTCCATGTAAATCGCAAAAAAAAAACTCATGTAGCATAGCGGTAGCAATAACGCGTAGCGCGTAGCGGTAATAGCGGTCAGCTATTACAGCTATAGCGGTCGTAGCTGAATTAGCGCACATTTATCTCATAGCTTAGCTTTTATGGTCCGAAAAAGCTATAGCGTAGCTATAGCGCTGCAATAGCTAGCTATTTAGAACACTGCTAAATACTCACTTGGAGATTGTCAGAGCTTAAAACAGCACAAATTGACTTGTCCAATGCTTCAAGGGCCATGCTTCTTAATTTAGGATGTGAGGAATCAGAAAGCTGAAATTATTCTGTATTTCATTAGATCGTGCATAATTTGGATTTTGAAAATAATTGTTAAATCAATCATATCACCTCTATAAGATGGGTTGCAATTTGATTCCATATAGGCTCAGCTCCTAAAAAGCAGGACAAGATGAATTAAGGTTAGCATATCATCTTGGAGCAATGATATCTCTCGTAGATACGAGTGCTTTACTGGTATTCCAGTTAAAGATCACACTCTTTTATCTTATCATTTTGCTTTTTTCTTTCTATTAAAAAATTATTTCCATTTGTGATTTCTCTTACTTTTTTTTTTCCTTTTCTCTTAACTACTTTTGGTTGTTTTGGTGTTAGCAAGGTGTTGGTGGTGCACGGGGATGGGGGTGCTGATCAGTGATTCAGTGATTTTGCATGCCATAGGCTTATATCATTTTGTTTTCAAATTTTCCATAACAATCATTTATACCTGCTCCTAGTGTTAAACAGCCTATTATATGACCTTACACTAAAACAGAACAAATATACTTAACTGTGCAGGTTGTTGAGAAGTATTGTTGTCATGCGTTGTACTGAGAATGAGACACTCCCTATATTTTGGCCAGATATAAACTGGCTTGATAGCTGGCACAATGCAGAGAGGAGTGACTTCACAGCAGAGACATTCATCAGTGCCGAACTCTCAAACAACTTACTCCAGACAAGAACAAAAATCTCAAATTAGCCTAGCAGCTAACAGAAGAAATATAAATTTGGCATTTTTTTTTTTGGGGGGTTGGGGGTGTCATCAAACTAGCGAGACGAAAATTATTTTCAAGCCAGACAGTTTAAAAAGTTAAATAATAGAATTAATTCTAAACCAGTAGTTCATACTGGCTGGAACCCTGACTAATTGGCTGCCACAAAATATACTTGGTTTATACGGGGAGGTATGTGCAAGTTATTTACTATTTTATGGACATCTCTTAATTGTCCTTCCCCTCTGCTGAGGATAAGGATGAGATATCACTTTCTAACAGGGAAAAACCACCATTCATGGGCTCATAAAAGCATTTCTAACCTATGCTGGTCTCCTTACCTGAGAATTTAAAGAGGATAGTATGTGGAAGTCACTGTACTGCCCAGATGATTCTCTCAAAATCCGTGAAACAGATGTAGATACCTCCTACATATAAATTAACAATCTATACAAATAAATAACAACTTGAGAAATTTAAAGAACAAACATAACAAAAGTCCTCAAGAGATACTACAGTATCAGACTTTTATTTATCTTTGAAGCATTGCAAATTCATGTACATTCATGATAAACAGATATTTTAAATCATATGAAAACTAAGGGCTATGATAAAGAATAGACATAAAAATTAAGTCACGAAAAATGGATATAACCTGTGTAGAAGCGTATGGAGAATGAATAGCTCGATCAAGTGCTGCTAGTGTCTCCAAAACCTATGATTGCATTACCCAACAAAAAGGAAAATTAAGTAGAGAAAAACACAAACTGCTATGCCTATCGTATCCAAGGATGAAAGTAGCATTTGACAGCAGAAATAAAAAACACATACCAAACTCCAGGATGGTCCTAGGACATTATGCAAACGATGTGCCACATTGAACAGTGTTTGCAGTGCCTATGTCAAAGCATCAACAACATAAAATGTCAAATGTCAAGTAAAACAACAACTAAAAATTACATGAACTGTTAGGGAAAAAAAATTACCTGCACATTCTTTGGTGTAAGAACAATGCTCTCCCTCTGATCCGGCACAGGTTCTGCCCTCTTTGATCCCGGTGACATGAGAACACTGTCAAAATGAATGCACAAAAAAACATTTACAAAGTTGATCCAAATTGCAAAAATTTATAAAACCCTGTAATTTTGTGGCAAAAGCTTAACCAAGAAATTCATCTAAGTCCAAAATCAATAATCAGCAAATTATTAGTACTGATTTTTCTCTTTTTTCCTTGTTTACATTTACACAATATTTCCATGCATATCGGCACAACTTTTCCATATAAGCACACAATATAAAATCATATATGCTTTCAAATTAAAGGATTGACAATCACCTTCTCTTCTCAGTTTCAGTTGGAACGCTGATTGTGAACTTGCACAGCGATGCCAAAAAAGAGTTAAGTGGCTCTACAGCACCCAAAACTCCACATGCCTGAAACAATGTTAGTTCACCTGAGAATCTGTTTAAACGTACAGATTAAACAATTTTAAACAGAAGTATATTCTAGGCAAGGGGGTGCAAGAAATTATATTATCTGGTGGCATAAACCTCTTGTATTACTTGTATATTTTTTCTACTATCTTGACATCCCTCTCCTCCCACCACAAAAAATAGAGACAAATCCTAATTACAAACCAACCTCTCATTTGCTATCTAAAAAAGATATACTGTTGAGATATTTGTATGTTTACGTGTTTTCGGGATTGTTAGGGGCCTATTGGCAAATAGGACATTACGGGATAATCTAGGGTGTTATATGTAAAAGTGAATTGTAAGGCTTATATAAGCCCGAAACCATTAATCAAAAAGTAATCTTTTTGCTCAATATTCTATTTGGTATCAGAGCTTAGAAAGAATTAGGGTTAGGGTTTCGCTACTGTAGCAGTCAAGCCCGTTACTTTAGCACCACTTCACCCGTTACTGTAGCACTTCGCTATTGTAGCGCCACCTCACAATCGTCGCCGCCTGGGTCAGCAAGATCGCCGTGCCAGGGCCGATCGGCTCCGCCAGGCTGCCGTTGGTCTCTGTTGGCCGCCGCTGGTTTCTGCTAGGGTTCCGCCGACTCAGCAACCGCTGGTCTCTGCTGGCCGCCGCCCGTTTAATAGCCTCTGCTGGCCGCCGCCGCCACCTCCCTTAGGCCGTCGCCTCACCCTCTCCAGTCCGATCTGACCTCCGCTAGTCCGATCTAACCCAGCCTAGTCCGATCTGCCTTGCTCCCTGCCGGTTAAACCCGCTGGTCTAAGCTGAGCAGCACCTAGCAGTACCCTCTCTCTCTACTTAGCCTCTCTTTCTCTCTCTTCTACTCAGCTCCTCTCTCTCTCTCTAGACCGAAAGGTCAAAGGTTGCTTGTTTTGTGATTTGGCCGGCGTGGGGGGCCTATACTCCACGATACCCGAGAAGCGGGTTTGGTGAGGATTTTGATCGGGTTCTTGATCGGGTTTTCGACTCGAATCTTGATGAGATAGATCAAGATCGGGTTAAGAAGAAGAGGAAGAGGTGTTGGATGCTTCAGACTTAGATCTTGAGGGTGCAAGATCGGGTCTCGAGGAGAGGTGGGGGGATTCGAACTTAGAACGGTGTGTGACAAGGGGATCTGAGTCGGATTAATGGCCGGGGATGGCAAGAATCCGATGGAGGAGATTATGGCAAAGCTGAGTGTCACCGAGCTTCAGACACTGATGCGAGCGTTCAGTGTGGCTGCGAGTGAGAGCACACCGAGGCTAGCACCGAGTGTAGTCGTTCCACCGCTCGACAGGAAGCTCGATGGGCCAGCTACGTATCTGAGCTGGTCCCGTCGGGTAAGGTACACTTTGGAGGGGAAGGATCTGGAGGGGTACTTGACTGGGGAAAAGAAGGAGCCACCTGCGGGATCTCCAGAGAGGGTCGAATGGAAGTCCACTCACATGACAGTATACATGTGGCTTCTGAGTTCATTGACTCCTTCTATCGCCTCCACAGTGGAGGGCATAGATCGAGTCAATGATGTCTGGGAGAAGCTGAAGAAGACTTATGATGGAGTAGGGAACAATCTGAGGGTGTTTCAGATTGAGAGGGAGATCGATCGATCCAGGAGTATGCCACAGATCTGGAGCGACTGTGGACAGATTATGATCATTTCTCACCAGCTGTGTTATGCAGCGATCCCTCCTGTAGGTGTGGAGAGCGAGATGCTCAGAGGAGGACTATGCACTTTATGAGAGGGTTGGACCCAGTTTTTTAATAGAGGTGTGCAGTGTTGCTAGCACAGCCGAAGATTCCATCACTGGATGAGACGATCTCGGCCATGGTACAGGAGGAGAGCAGGATTAGGCTCTAGTCTGGTGCAGCTGGACTTCCAGGAGGGAAGTCAGCACTAGCAGCCTCCCGGCCAGGTACCACAGGACACAGGGGCGAGACTCGGCAGTGCTACAACTGCGGGGAGGTAGGTCACTTGAGGCAGGCTTGTCCTAAGCCACCAAAGGAGAGAGATGCAGGTGGACAAGGACAGTCTGGGAGTCGTGGTCGCGGCCGTGGGGGTCGCAGAGGTGGTGGAAGAGGGGGCTACCGGGCAAATCTGATGGTAGCAGATGAAGAGGAAGAAGGGGGTATGGCTGAGGTGGGTCACTCTGAGGAGGAGCAGGCAGTTGTGGATGCTTACACTGCCTTGATGAAGAAAAAGCAAAAGGGTGTGCTCGATGATGCGTCCACCTCGTCTTCATCCAGGGGTAACATTGCTTCCTTTGCTCACTCAGCCACAGGTACTTGTGATACACTTGCTCTAGCCTCTAAATCCACCACTAGATCACCAGATTGGATAGTCGACTCTGGTGCATCTCGACATGTGACTGGTGCTGCTAGGGAGTTTTCTTCCTATACTCACCTAGCAGTCCCAGAGAGCATTCAGATTGCCGATGGCACAGCTCAGCCGGTGGTTGGTAAGGGTACCGTGCAATGTACCAACACTTTGACTTTGTCTAATGTTTTGCATGCTCCTTCCTTTCCTGTAAACCTCTTGTCCATCAGTGCCATTATATCACAACTAAAATGTGTCGTTTAATTTGATATTCCAAAGGTGATCTTTCAGGAGAAGGAGACCGGTCAGCGACTTGGGACTGGCACATGGCGTAGCGGGTTGTGGTACCTAGATAGGGGGAGTATGGATTCGGCTCTCTCATCTATTGTAGAGGATGCAGGAGGAGTTGGGAGGAGTGTGGAGGATCTACTGTTGCTCCATCATAGGCGCTTAGGTCACCCGTCCTTTTCTGTTTTGAGTAGGTTGTATCCGCCTTTATTTGAAAAGGCTAATAAGGAAAAATTAGTATGTGATGCATGTGAGTTAGGGAAACACACCAGAAGCTCTTATTCTAGCTCTGGTAGTAAGAGTTCTTTTCCTTTTGAGTTGGTACATTCAGATGTATGGGAGCCTTGCCCCACAACTACTATGAATGGATTTCGATATTTTGTTTCCTTCATTGATTGCTTTTCTCGTGTGACCTGACTTTATTTGATGAAAAACAAGGGTGATGTGTTTAATTGCTTCAAAGATTTTCACAAAGGGGTTCAGACTCAATACGGTGCAGTTGTGAAGGTATTGAGGTCTGACAATGGGACAGAGTACATCAACAGGGCATTTGGAGATTACTTGTCATCCCAGGGAATACAGCATCAAACCACCTGTCCTTACACACCAGAGCAGAATGGGGTAGCTGAGCAAAAGAACAGGCATCTCCTTGAGGTGACCCGGAGTATGATGATCGATGAAGGTACCAAAGTATTTGTGGGGGCAAGCAGTCCTAACAGCGGCCTACTTGATCAATAGAATGCCCTCACGGGTATTGGATTGGAAGTCTCCGATTGAGATGCTGAGGTAAGAATGGAGATGTTCTTCCTCTCAAAACCTTTGGCTCTGTGTGCTTCGTGCAGGACAACAGACCAAATGTGGGGAAACTGGATCCAAGGGCTGTGAAGTGTGTGTTCGTTGGATACTCGGCTACTCAGAAGGGGTATGTTTGCTAGAGTCCGGTGGAGAGAAGGTTGTTTGTTAGTATGGATGTCACATTTAGAGAGTTTGAGCCATACTACTCCTCTCAGGTTGCATCGCCCTTTGGGGACTCGCTCAATACAGGAGGTACGAGGCGAGAGGGGGAGGATAGTAGTGGTATTGAGAGGAGGACCCTGCAGGACTCGCAACGGCGAGAGCAGGGAGAAAGGATGGTGAGTGTGGGGGATATCCCTTGTCCGATTGCGCCGATTGTGGAGTCGGCTGTGGTGCCGGGCGGTGAGAGGACTGAAACCGAGAATGGTGGAACTCAGGCTCAGGGGGAGTTGAGAGTATACACGAGGAGAAAGCAGACTGAGGGAGTCATGTCGACAGTGCCACCTGTGCCAAGTCCCTTGTCCCTGCCTCCTCCGACTCCTGAGACACCTACACCATCCACCTCAGATTCAGAGTACACAGGTGATATGATTTCTCTCTCTACTCCTCCCACTCCCGTATCGGTAAGGAGGACTTCTCGCACCAATGCGGGAGTTCCACCTGATCGATATGGATTTCCACATGATATTGCCCACTTTGTCTCTTACTCTCACAAATCACTTGTACATGGAGCATTCATTGCATCTTTGGATATTGTCTCTATCCCTAAGTGTTGGCAGGTTGCTAAGGAGGATCCGAAGTGGAAAGCTGTCATGCTAGAGGAACTTGGGGCTCTGGATAAGAACAAAACCTGAGAGCTCGTGTCACTACCACCAGGCAAGAAGGCAGTAGGTTGCAAGTGGGTCTTCACAGTGAAGCAAAACCCAGAGGGTCGGGTTGAGCGCTACAAGGCCCGGTTGGTAGCAAAGGGGTACAGTCAGACTTATGGCATCGACTATGATGAGACCTTTGCACCCGTGGCAAAGATGAGCACAGTGTGAACACTCATTTCCTTGGCAGCGAATGGGGGTTGGAAGTTACACCAGCTTGATGTGAAGAATGTCTTTCTCCATGGTGATTTGTTGGAGGAGGTATACATGGAGGTACCACCAGGTTTTGGCACGAAACAGACGGTTGGTAAGGTGTGCAGGCTCAAGAAGTCTCTTTATGGGCTGAAGCAGTCTCCTCGGGCCTGGTTTGACAGGTTTAGGAGAGCTATGGTAGGCATGGGGTATCGACAGACCAATGCAGACCATACAGTATTCTTTAGGCGACATGGAGTTCACACTACAATGCTTGCTGTGTATGTGGACGACATGATTATCACTGGCAATGATGAGGGTGAGATTGCTCAGCTGAAGGCTAGATTGGGCAAGAAGTTTGAGGTAAAGGACTTGGGGCAACTGAGGTACTTCCTTGGGATCGAGATAGCTCGTGGTGAAGAGAGGATAGTCTTATCTCAAAGGAAGTATGTGCTAGATTTGCTTACAGAGACAGGTATGCTGGGGTGCAAGCCTGCGGCTGTTCCTATTGACCAAAAGTCCAAGCTAAGTGCTGAGGCAGGAGAGCCAATTGATAGAGAGAGGTACCAGAGGTTAGTGGGCCGCTTGATCTATTTGAGCCATACTCGTCCCGACATATCCTTTGCTGTGAGTGTAGTGAGTCGCTATATGCATGATCCTAGAGAGGGTCACATGAATGCTGTGTACCAGATTCTGAGGTACCTGAAGAGTGCACCAGGAAAGGGGTTGATTTTCAGGAAGAATGGGCATTTGAACATTGATGGCTATTGTGATTCAGACTGGGCTAGTTGTGCTGATGACAGAAAGTCCGCGTCTGGATATTGCATGTTTGTAAGGGGCAATTTGATCTCCTGGAAGAGCAAGAAGCAGACAGTGGTTGCGAGACCACAGCCGAGGCAGAGTACAGGGCCATGGCTTTAGGCGTGGCAGAGATGTTGTGGTTGAGAGCCCTGCTGGTGGAGCTCAAGATGGACCAAGGGGCCCAAATGAAGTTGTAGTGCGATAACAAGTCAGCCATCAGTATCGCCAACAACACAGTGCAGCATGATAGAACCAAGCATATCGAGATCGATAGGTTCTTTAACATGGAGAAGTTGAACAGTGGACTCCTGGAGTTAGGCCACGTTGCAACCAAAGACCAAGCTGCAGATTGTCTGACGAAAGGACTCAATTCATTGGACTTAGCGAGAGGATGTGACAAGATGGGCTTAGTGGATATCTTTCGCCCATCTTGAGAGGGAGTGTTGAGATATTTGTATGTTTACGTGTTTTCGGGATTGTTAGGGGCCTATTGGCAAATAGGACATTACGGGATAATCTAGGGTGTTATATGTAAAAGTGAGTTGTAAGGCTTATATAAGTCCGAAACCATTAATCAAAAAGTAATCTTTTTGCTCAATATTCTATTTATACAAATATATAACCTGAGTGAATGCTTGATACCCTTTAAGTATTTCCAATATTATTGCTTCTCCTTGTGATCTGCCAAAGTTCATTCACAAAGAAACTTCAGCCAAAAGGAAAAAAAAAAAAAAGTGTAATACTGATAATATTCAAATAGAAGTTCAAGCCACCTCATCAGAATGAAAGAAAGAGCATCAAGAATGGTTAACCAAGTTGAGCAGACCATAGAAGTACACATATGAAATGTTTGTCCAGGGCACAAAACTGCAGCATTTTCTTCTTTTGGAGAAGCAAGCTGCTCAAAGTGTAAAATATGAGCCAAAATTCCTACAAAAGTTCCTCAAATTATTGTATGCATTTCTTACCTCACCGGTGTCAACTGCCTCATCTGTCAAAGTAGCAATAGTGAAAACTACACCTAAGAGTCCTTCAATTGCCAGAGTAATGGCATGAGCTTCACTTGCAACTAAAACAGCACTGTTGGATGCATCATTATCCATACTCCATTCAATTCCTGAAAAAATGCATGTTTACTTGGTATCCAGCTTGATAAGTGGGTAATTACCAAGTTATACAGGTACAGCAACAGAATTGACTGGGTTTTATTTTCCTTTACGTTCACTCTCTTTTGTCAACCGACCTATTGTTGGAAACATTAAATTGGGTTTCAACTTAAATCAAAATGAATTTGGTGCAGAATTTGTACACCATACTGGAGAGACTCTGTAACCATGGTACAAAAAGATTGATACAAAATAATCTTTTACAAACCTTTAGCTTTACTGCTAAACATCCCAGCAACAGCTGCAAGGCTCTCCTCACTTGAGTCTGAAACCTAGAACAAAAGGAGGTATGATCTCTTAAAACTAAACAGTGAATTTACTAAAACAAAGGATCCTAACTTAAGCTTGCAGTTAGATCAAACAAAACCGTATATAGATAGCTTTAAAGCGGAAAAAAATCAATAGGTATAAATAGCTATGTGTCTATGTTGCAATTTGCAAACAATTAACCATTCTAAAGCTTATATCTGTATGCAGAAAAGCTACAGTACCATATGCTCAGATTTGAATAGACAAAGACCCAAATAAACTCAAAGAAGCAAACAAACTCAAAATGAGAAGTAATACCATCTGAACGTTAGAAACAACTAAAGCCAATGCTCGGACCATATTCTCTACAACATTTGTGTTCTTTGGATTCCTGCAATATGAAGCAAAGGACACTAAAAGAAAGAACAATTTTTATTTACCAAAACAATAACAAAAGATGACGCACTACTGAGTAAATGGCTGTGGAAGTTGCACAACAACCCCAAATGCCATTGGGCTGAGAAGTTACTGCTCCTGTATGGAATCCGAGACAAACCACAACTTGGCTCTGACAACAGCCACTCATTCTCCCTGAAGTCCCTAGGGAAACTCACATCCTTCTACTCATGCTCTATAGCACCTGACAATGAGGGAACACTGCCCATGTGGCGTTGGACACAACACGGGCAATTCACAAGTGCATCTGCGTATGCTCTCATACACCACAGAGGTATAGAGTGCGTCTTATAACCAAGCTCTCTGGAAACTGAAATCCCCTACAAAGGTCAGAGCATTCCTCTGGCTGGTCATACAGGATAGACTTCTGACACAGCATGTACTAAATAAGAGGGGTTGCAGCACCGCCGCCGAATGTAAGCTCTGCTATGCAAATCAGCTCGAGAATAGGGATAATATCCTATAGTTTTGCCCCTACTCACAACGTTTCTGGAGAGGGCTGCTGGCACACTGCAATATTTCCCTGCCAGTAAACAACCTAGACGGTAGACGCCATTGATGTCATTTGGTGATCTAACAGGAGAGCCGTGTCACAGCCAATGGTCGATCTATGGTCTGCAGGATGCTGGTCACTCTTGCGAGAGAGGAACACAGGCTTATTCTCTCACAAGACAGAACACAGCTGCATCAATATTGATTCATGATACAGCTCTTGAAATACACCAGTGGTACCGGCACTGTAAGAAGACAGTTACCGTACCTAAGATTAGGTATGGTAACTACTGTTATTACTGTTCTATCTATGCATGCTGTACTTTTTACTTTATGACTAGGTTGTAACCTTCTCTTTCATTTATAAAAATTGGTTAGTGGGCAATTCACCCCCTAACCTTAAAAAAATAAAATAACAAAAGATGATATCACAGGTAATAAAATAATAATACTTGAGTTATTTTCACTTACATGTCAAATGTCTGGAAAAGGAGACGAAGTGTGCAAGCTTCTACACAAAATCCCTAGCATCGTAACTCCACATTAGCATATGCACCAGGTGCTTTAAGGTCATGAGCAAAGTCCACAAAAAAAAAACTCACTCTCAATATTTCTAGCACGAGTATGCGGTGCCATAAAGGCAAATCAAGCCGAGTAACTTTCACTAGCATGTTGAGAAACACCTGTTAATAGAAGGAGGATAAGTAAAAATTGCTGTATAAATCTGATTTAACAGTCTGACTAATATCCAAAATGCATCCTGCAGCCAAAATCTGCTTCAAGGTGCCAAAGACAAACTAAAAACTAGTAAATACAACAACATACAATCACTTCCAAATGTAACAACAAAGAGGAAACTAGACGACTCAAGTACAAAAATGGAGAAAGAAAATACTACCTCACTTTCAGTAACAAGGGATGAGCTATAGAGCCTTATTATATGAGCAACTGACCGAAGAACCAAACGTCGAAAAGTTGGTTCTCCTGCTTCCCCTTCAAGCTGGGAATGAGCAGTAATAATTAGATCAGGACCTTGTCCAAAAATTTTAGAGTCACTTGTTTTTTAACAAGGATGATAAGTGACTTGATTATAATCTCAATCTCACTTAAGGACCAACCTCTTAAATGTGATGAACAATATAATTTCCAATATTTAGAAGTTCAATTAAACATGCCAGTGACAATTCACATAACCAGGCTTTAAGTACATATTTTGGTTCAAGATTGGATACCTCTGCATTAGTCCGAAGCGAAGTCATGAGGAGGGAGCATATTTGGTGGCGTAACACCTGATGTGTAGAAAAATTGTATTAGGACCCCCTAAATCAAGAAAATATTATAAAATAGAAACAAAATAAGTTTTTCAACAGTAACCTGCTCATATGGCAACAAAGTCAGGAAGATGGCCACATAATTGGACAAGACAAACCTAACGTGATACAAGAAGTCCAACATATGTTATTATCTATCCTACATACTAAAATAACAAAATACAAAGTACATAAAATTAAAATCTTAGAAGAACACTTACTCAATAATATCAAGAGCAAAAATCCTCTGGATTGAAATACACTTCAACCAGACAGCCTAAATACAAAAGAACTCTTATTAATATGAAAGTTACCAGACTTGATGCAAAAAGGACAGATAAGTAAATTGAGGCCTCTTATTAGCACATACAGATCCACCTGCAGCAAGTGCTGTCAGGTCTTCAAGAAGACGAAGCCCAAGCTTTCCTTCCTTGGTAAGATCTGCCCGCATGGTTGGTTTGCTCTCAATTGATCTATCGAAAAGATACCACACAAACTACCAATTTAACCAGCAGAAAAAAAATACCACAAAAAGGGAACCAGAATACCATCCTGTTTTGTTTCAATTATATCCTCAGTAGTTCTAAAGTACTATTTACTTATTATAGCAAATTAGTTTTTTCCTACTCGGTCATAAACATAAGATACATATGGCAAGATGAAACAAAGGCAAGAAAAATACACTGAAAGATGGAAGCTACGTGTAACGCTATCAGTGACGGAACCTGTGCGAGAGAGAAGACTTGTTGCTGCTGCTTTGCCAGAGGGAAGGGATTCAGCAGCAGCAACTGCGTCAAACACCAGTGCCACTGCTTGTCTGAAAGTGGCAGCAGCAGTGCTGAACAAAAATAGCATATAAATAGGCTTCAATATCACAGTCAGAGTAAGTTTGGGTAATTAAGAATTTATTTTACTAGTCGATTTACTTCCGAACACTATCAGAAGATTTGGTGCCTTCTAGAAGCCGGAGACAGATGCCAAGTGCTTGAGCTGTGTTATCCTGTAATATAGTAAACTAGTATGAAGGCTGCACTTGTGATCTTCCTTGAATAAAAATGAGTTCTGTTTTTTTGCAACTGACAACCACTACTCTGTCATTCACAAATAACACACCATAAACTGCAACACTTCGGATTACATGCCAATGAAACCCATCACTTTCTGATAGTCAAAGCAAAGCAGCAATATTGGCTATTTTGTCGTGTGAGGAGGCAAAAGCCAGTTTAAATGATACCAACCATACAGAATGATTTCTAAATTACATGCTTCAGGTCTATCAACAAAAAGATGCACTTATAAATTACAAAAGAGTTATGAAGAATTTATTACCTCATCTCGAGGTTGCAACTGTGATTGAAATATGATCAAAGTAGTTTGCAAGGTTTTGAGTTGAACACTTTCATCTGTCATCTCTGCATGCTGAGAGAGTTACCAGTAATGTATGTTAGTAAACATAAAAATGACAAGCATAACATTGTTAACCAGAGACAACTTGTAACTGAAAGGCTCACATCTTTCAGAGTCGACAATATATCTTTCAGAGCTGAAGGCGCCACTGCATCATGTGCTATGAGTTTTTGCAAACATGAGAGACCGATAACATTTAATTTTAGTGATTTCACATCACATGCCATAAGAAATATTCGCAGTATATCCTCATTTTGTGCGATCTCCTTCGGACTAGACATAGACCGCAGCTGAAATTAGCAATTCATTCACCTCAATCAAGATAAAAAAAAACTAGAATAACTAAAACCTAGTGAAACTAAAATCTATTATGTTCATACGGAACGAATATGAATATAGCTTTTAGTCAGTGGTCTCAGCCAGTGGATTTTTTACATTATTTTAAAATCCTTTTGCTATTTTCAGACTCAGACTTCAATTTAGTGCTTCAGAGAAATAAGACTAGACTAGTGAGTTCAAATCTTATTCTCAGTCATTTCATTCAGTCAATTATCCAGCAAGGACTAATACATAAAATTGGAATATACTGTGTCCACATTGTTCTTACAGACATGGAATGGTATACTACTGGAAGTTATCGGCACAACGTGGAGGGGTGAAATCAAACATTCCACTAACCTTCCACTAACCTTCCACTAACATTCAACGTGGAGGGGTGAAATCAAACATTCCACTAACCTTCAGGATCGCGTGCTCGGCAGCGTCCTTGACAGCTGGGTGGCGGCGGCGGGATTCGGCGGATAGCGCGCGCAGATCCGCCTCCAGCGCCGCCATTAACGCCATTTAGTCTTCTCTCTTTCACTCAATCTGTTGTATGTTTCTTACTCGGATCCAAGCTTGAGATCCCTCTCTTGTCTTAGTCTCTTCTCTGCTTTTCGGCATAAGGTCCGGGAGATCTGGGAGACTGGGAGCGGAGCGGAGTGGAAGAGACATATCGGGTTCGGTCCGTTAGTTCAATACTTACATAATACCCGCCAACAAAAGAGAGATCTTTTTCTTGGGCCAGATTTGCTCATCTGGACTAAGGTCCAGATATTAGTTTTGTAATTGGGGTACCGGGTAATTAATTTAAAGTGAAGCTACAGTATTAATGCATAGCATATTGATCCGTATTATCCATTAATATCTCTATTTTAAAAGTTCAGACAGCAGATATGAACCGCTCAACGTGATTTTCATATGAATATGAACTTCTAAATCATTTTTTTTAATTTTTAGAGTTTTTTTACTTAATTTTAGATAGGTAAAAAAAATTCTGATCTAAAAATTTAAGATCTTTCAAAAGTAGTGATGTACTACCTATTTAAAAATAAAGTAAAAAAATGTTGTGTAATGATCAAATAAAAAAAAAGTTAAGACAAATAATCAAAATAAACTTAATTTACAACATTTGAAATAAAAAATGAAAATATAACAAATAAAACTGTAGATCTTAGACTTCATACATTTACATAAGGAATGACAAGAAAATCAAAAATTAGACCCAAAAAAAACTTAATCGGAAACTTCAACTCAAGTTTTGAGGCTCTTCTTTTTGCTTTATTGCAATTCTGAAACTTTGATTACCGCTATGGGGTCAAAATCAATATCTTCTTCTTGCTGCCTTTCTGAAAAATGGTCATATGCTGAAATCGGACACTCGAGCTTTGAGATACGCCTGTTTGAAGATTATTCATCATTTTTCGCCTTCTCGGTAAAAATATCGTCTCTCTTGTCTTATCCCTTGCCATAGCCTCGCCTATTTACGAGAAATATCTCAGATAAATATATATACAACCTATATGTGCTTTAGAAATGAGAAATATGACTTACAAAAAATAGATAGAGAATGAGAGATGCATTTAGTCAGAATTTTATATTATCCATTTGATATTAATCATTAATAAAAGTAATTGATAACAATTTTACTTTTCAGTTACTCTTCGTTTTGAAATTTAGTTTAGCACTTTTGATATTCATATAAGGGTATGCTATAAAAAAAATAGATCATTTTGAGATTTAGTTTAATGTTTATCAAAAATTGAATTTAGTGTTTTCATTTTGAAAAAATTTTCAAAACAAAAAAAAAATGGAACACTCAGATTTCTGACGGTCTGGATATTTTTATAATTTTATATTTATGAGTGGATATTAATAAAAATTTCAGGGAGGGAAACGAAGAGACAAAAATGAGCATCATTTTCCTCCAATTGTTCTCAATTAATTTTCAAACTATCTTATGCAATTTTGAGTTGTTATTCCTTTACAAAACAGAAACGACAACAAACTGTATTAATTTTAAAATACAAAATAATTCACCAGGTGAAAATAGAATAATTAACAGCACTTCTAGCGCTCAATTTTTATTTCTGGCCTCCGGTACATTTTTGTGATGCCATTAATGTTAATACAAATTGATAATAACCAAGAAGAGTTCTATGCTGCTACTTTCTTGAGGTAGAAATGTAACTATTTTTGTTAATACATATCAAGTATTAATATCTTATTTTTTAAGTATTAATATTTTATTTTGCAAGTATTTATATCTATGCACTAAAGTATTTATTTCTACGAAAGTAACTATTTTTGTTAGAGAAAGGTTGATGCGGGAACAGATTGGAGAAGGTTGATGCGGGGATACGGAGTCACCACTACTTCATTAGAGGAATGTTGACGCGAGGACCATTGCGGAATTGAAAAATGGATTATCATAACAAACTACGCATCAAAATATTAATATCTTATTTTTCAAGTATTAATATATTGTTTATTTATACTTATGAATGTTAACGCAGGAACAAGTGCGGAATTGGAAAAGGAGGGACCATATAATTAGTATGGACTATAGTACAACCTTCCTATATTGTTGCTACGAAGACAGAGGGGAACTGAGAAGCGGGATTTATATAATTATTCTTGATAAAAAGCTAAATTATTTTCAGTCATATTATTAAATTTCAAAATATTGAACTGGTATTGAAAATATTTAATCATTAATTGATTCAATTTTTTAGTAACAATTAATTGTAGAATCAACAACAACTGTAAATTCATCTACTTAGCGGCTAAAACGAATCAAATCCAATCTTCAGATTTTTTTTTTGGTAGAATTTCAAAAACAAACTTATATCAGTTTGTGAAAATTCATTATTTAGAATGTTACTTTGCTAAACAAATATGGTTTTATATGGGTCAATGTCAAGATCATTTTCAGCAATTGCATTCTATTGAGGATGTAGTGCAATTTTCTCTTACCCTCTCTAAATTCAAAAAAAACAGCCTTGTTAGTGGTGGTTAGTGCTGTAATTTGAGAGATTTGGAAACAACAAAATGATCTACGTTTTAATAGTGCTATTGTGCAACCTTGTAGATCTGTCATACTAACAATTATCTCTATTATTGTATACTAGACAGACAAACTACCGATGGCTATCACGGAGGAAACCAACAACTGGATGCCTACGGATTTGGACAAGGTTCCTTTGCAGATTGCAACTCCTGCAGCGGCGCAGATGGTGGATTGGCTTTCCGAGAAATCTGATTAAAACTGCTCCTGCTGCTAAACTAGCCTTTTGTTTGCCCTGTTGTGGCTTAGTTGATACTATAGTTTCTGTTGTTGTTTTGCATTTCTATTTCCTTAGTGCTTGTGATGCACAGTTCTTATGGTACTTTGTTTTTTGGAGGTTTACTTGCCCTGTTGTGGTTTAGTTTACTGCTTTCTGTTATTCCTGTACATACTGGTAAGTTTCATCTATTGAAACGGACTTTTATCTTTTTTACAAAAAAAAAAAATTTCATTATTTAGTACAAATACTATTCTGCTCATGTTTTACCTTATTCACCTTTTTGACAGGAGGAGATCATGAAATTAGATAATAAAATATTTATATGAGATTTGTAGAAATAAAACAGTACACAGGGAAGGGTAGTTACTTTTAAAAGGCAAGTTGACCAAATAACCCTTAAAGAATGGACTTCTATTTTACTTAAGATTAGCACAATCTCTTTTACTCATACATATGAGTAAAATCGAAGTTTAAACGGTTATGAGATGTGATTCGCACGGGATTCAAATATCTCTTTGTTAACGGGTTCGCATGTGTCAGATTGAGTTTGGATACGGACCGTATCCGATCCGATAGATAACCTGAAAATACTGTGAAAAATGCAAGTTTATCCAGAAAATGCTGTGAAAAATGCAAAATTAATAAAAGTTGCCTCAATTTCAAATATATTTTGCTTCAAAAATGTACTCCATGTGCACATGGCCACATTTATAATTGGTTAATTTAGTTCCAACTATTGTAATTTGTAAACATAGCAGCCATTTTATAAAAATATTAACCAAGTCAAACAGTAGATAAATTCATTTTAAACAAACGAGCAAATGGCGTGATAGAAGGGAAGGGTCACGTGGAAAACCATAAATTTAGATATTAAATAAAATTAGATTGTACCAGATTTTTTTTTTATAATATAAAATGAAAAGGTCATCAACCAAATAATTTAAATAATTGATAATTTTGTTCCATCAAATATTTGATCAGTTATCAAACTATTTTCAAATTACGCTAAACATGATACACAAAAAAATATCTAAATTATAAAAAATATATTTGTAATATTATTATCTTTATACTTTGATAATTATTTACTTATAATACACTAAGTGTATTGTCAATATAATTGTTAATTTTGAGAGAGAAAAGAAAATGTCAGTCTCACAGATAAAATCACTTATGAAGATGCTAATTGAACGCAAAAATCTACCAACAAAATAGAATTATTATTCCAAAGAAACAATCCTCATTATATACCATTTTTCCAATCATGAGGCATAATAAAAAATTTAAATATGACTTTAATGCTGTAAGGATGACTTGGCGTAATAGTTAATTAGAATTTTTATTTTTTATTTTTAATAAAATTTGTCAGTTGATAATTGTCAATTAACAATAAAAATAAGCTTGTTATTGATGAATAATATTCTGAAAATGCTTCATTAATCAAAGTACTTCTTCAAATAATTGTATTTTAGTGGTACATATTGTGTCTCTTTTTCTCAAAACAAGTTTTAAAAAAAAATCCAAAAATTTTCATTTATCAATTTTCACGGTGATTTTTTTAGAAATAAAAAAAATTGGAAAAGAAATTAATTAATTTTTCTTTGAAAAATAGATGAAACCGCACTATTGTTGCGCCTAGCATTAATTTCCAGGCAAACTTATAGTTAATATGGGATTTAACGTTTGAAAAATAATTGAACCATATTATTGATGCGGGTCTCAAAACCTACACATGGTTGAATGTACTATTGGTGCGGTTCTATCTATTTTTCAGAAAAAAAAATTGTTCTGTTTATGTTCTGTTTACTGACAAAATAAATTTTAATTTCTAAAAAAAATCTCAATTTGTTTACACCATCCACAGAATATATTGCATGTATGTATCTATCTATTATGTATTTATGTTTCCGATACTCATACTATCTCAGTATCTTGTCTGGCTGGCTTCAAGCCTTTAATAACATTTGCACCGGCTGATAGCTTGTGCTGACACGCTGTGCAGAGCAAGAGAAGCATTCCTCTTGTATTCCTTCATCTCTTGAAGAACTTTTGAGGCCCATTGAGAGAAGTAAACCGCATCGTGTCCGATCTGACGGTCCTTGAATGAATTGAAGCATTCCAACCTTGCGGTCGTACCATTGCAAGCGGGCCCCCCATCATCGCGCCAGGCGCCCTGGTGCCTCATCCCGGCCCAGTCTGCCACCCACCTAAAGACGTACTGTCCCGAGCCGGCCATCTCCTTCCATCCCACCGGGTAGAACTCCATCACACTGCTGTTTCTCTCCATGAAAATCATGTTCGTCATTTGCGCGCCATGTGCGGTGGCCAGTACGTCAGTCTCGCTTAATAATCGCACCTGAGAACGAAAAAGTTGAGATAGATCTGTTGAAAATAAATTAACCGTTTTAATGAAAACAGGAAAAAATCACCTTTACTTATCAAAATTCTCTATGCTACCAGAACAAATTAAACGGGTAACAATAACCAAAAAGAAAGAAAACAAAAAATATCATCAGCAAACCTGATCACAGAAAGTCAAATTGTTTGATTTCGCAGCCAAAAATCTACAGTTTTCCATCTTGGCACACTCTTCCTCAAAAATTCTCACTACTGCTGTTTCATTTCTGAATGATCTCGTACCAGTTCTCAGCAAAAGTGTCATCCGTACCTCCTCATTAGCCTTAATCTTCTCCATGTCAACATTGCAAAATTCTCTTGCCAAGCACCTGATTCTATCAAACACCTCCCTTAGCCTTATTTTCGCCATAGCCCCTTGGTTATGTCTAAATACCACGGCTTCCTCGAAGCACACAGGACCGACGTCGATCGTTTCAAAAGTTTCTATATTTACCTTACCTATTGTCACCTCAGCAATGGATCTTAGCCAGGTTGCCATTTCGGTACGCTGCTCACCCCAGTGGAACAGAACCCATCTTGCCGGTGGAACAGCGCAGCCTTTTCTCATGTGCCAACCAACAAACGGTACCAAGGCAGAGAGCCCGTGCCAGAGGTTGGTGTAGTCGTAGTACGTATCAGAGACATATGTTAGCCCGGGGAGTAGCGTTGCGCCGTGTGGCAGAGCGTTAGGCCATGCAAATGCATATGAATTTGCTGCGCCGTCATATCTGTGGCGTGACAAGAGGCAGAGTAACCGATTGTGCGATGAGTAAGATGGGAAATGGAGGTACTCTGAGTCATTCGGATCAAACGTGTCGTTTACAGAGCTCATGAACCATGTGTGACCCGTCGTTGGTTTGTCAAAGTACCGGAGGTCTTTCAGAGGTAAGAAAGTAACAGCGTCGCGAAGCATGGCTGTCAGAGTTTGGTTGGCTGGTGGATTTGAAGCCAAAGGCCATGAGAACTGGAGAAGAGACTGGAGGCCTTGAAACCAGAAGACAAGGAGAAAAATGATGAAGCATGAGATTATGACTAAGATTTTTGGTGTTTTTTGGAGCTTAACAAGATTTTCCTGAGCTACGGTCATGGCACTGTACGTAACTCAGATCAGAAAATTTCGAGTTGTGATTTAAAATATTTAGGAGTCCGTTTGTGGATTTTAACTTCTGAAATTTTGTTGCAAGGGAGAGAGGTTGCTATGTTGTGATATTTTTATGGTACATGGTGGGGTCTTACCAGAAATCTGGCACGGCAGCACAAGAAGGATATCGTAGCAATATATAAAGTATTTTACTAAGCATTACTTCCAATAAGACTATAAGATAATAACATTGACTCTAGTGGTGCGCATTGAGATTTTTGACTTAATTTTGGGTGATATATACGTCAACTGTAGCATGTGACATTTAACTTCTATTCACAGAAGTAGATCCTTTCCCCTGGCATTCAACTGTTGGGAATATATTGAGTTCTGTGACATCTTTAATTAACTCATTTTAACATTATAATTCCAACTCTTTGAATAAAAAAAAACACAAGAAACTATAGAGGCAACTTACAATTCCAAATAATAATACAAACTGTATGTTAAATCTGGGAAGGGAAATTTTTTTGACCAAAATCCAAGTCCCCAGTAGAGGCAAGGAAACTAGATGTGCAGGATTAAACACACTAGATATTTAGGTATGGAACGGGTCCATGTGACAAAAAAAAAAACTCAAGAGAAGGTTCAATTGCTTTTATTTTATTTATAATTTTTATTCATTAACATCAAAACCTTGATCAAGAGAAGATTCAATTACTTTGTATTTCTTTGCCTCGGAAGGATCCACAGTAACGAAGAAGAAAGGTTAAGGAAAAGTTAAGAATTTAAGAGAGAGCAGAGGAGTCTGAACTGAAAACTATGAGAGTAAATTGGAAGGGGTAAGTTTTGACTTTTGAGAGGAGATATTTTGTTTGATTTTTTTAAAAGAAATGTTAGTTTATAAAATTCCCGAAAAAAATAATCGGTAATTGGAGCTGATGGTGATGGATAAAGGGGCAAGAAGTGGTCCTCGTAATCTAATCATCCTATGTGCATCCAAACAAGAATTGAAGTGACAGCATGTGACAGTGCAAGTGTCAACTTCAATTTTAAGAATACTTTTTCGAAACAGCATGTGACAGTGCAAGTGTCAACTTTAATTTTAGAATAGTTTTTTCGAAAATCTTCACAGTGAAGTTGTGAGGGGAATCGAAAATCTTTGAATAACCAACAATCTTAGGGCTAACTATACTACCTCTCCTTTCTCTTAATTTTAAGAATATTAGGTAGCATATTTGAGTTAGTCTGGCCGCATTACAGGCAACCTGATTCATAAAGCCAGGCATTTAAAATGAAACCAGAGGAGAGATAAGCAACTTGATTCATAAAATATTATAATTTAGCCATTTTCCACCAATTCGGAAAGCCAAAATCGGCCCTCCCATAAAACAAAGGGTAACAAAATGTACAAGGATTTCAGATCAATAGCCATCATTCAAATAAGGCTAGTGTCTGCCAACTTGCACAAGCAACCTTTCTGTTTATTTATACAGGGGATAACCGGATAAGAGAGGCCGAATCTCATAACCTCCTCTCCTCTCCTCAGACATGAACTTCGTATTCCTTCTCCCATTCTACCTTTCTGGGGTTAATACACCTCACACCTTGATTTAAACCATTCAAGTGGGAGGTTAATCATTCCCCTAGATCTGTTAAACCAAATCCCATCACACGATAATTTTAGACCTTCATAAATATAAAGAGTAGGCGGGCAGCATCAACAAACAGTCCGACCGTAGCAAATTGAAGCTATATAGAGATTCTTGGCCCACTTCTCCTGCAAATAAATTTTGTTAGTTCAAGATTGACTTTATTTTATTATTAAATGCAAAATTGACAAGAATTTGAATCAAGAGAAAAATTACCAGAATGCCAGATCTAGCAGAGCTTTTTAGTCAAGAAATTAACAACAGAACTATTAAAAGTAAGACCCGATAACTTAATACGCACTAGCCAACCAATATAAGCAAAAATGTAAAACAAAAAAAAATGCAAGAAATGCAATCGTACTGGAATGAGTTTAATTACTACCAGATGGAACCAGTATGGTACCCAAATCTACACGCAAATAGGTTACCTTTACATGATTGCTTGGAAATGCTGAAGTACGCAAGGTTTCTTGAGTCTCATCAGTCTGTTTTCTCTTTGGAATGCTTAGTATGAAAGCAGCCTGATCAGGTGTTGCCGCTGTGGCAGTTATTCTATACCCATTCTCCCACCTCCTATGGATACCTTCACTTGGGTAGAGAAAATCTAACTCCACAACCTGCATTATATAATTTGTCAAAACCCACAAAAAATCAATTGCATTGTTTTCCTCAGGAATTAACAGTTTACAATTTACACGTTGATCAAATCAAACCAAATAAATAACTGTGGGCCAGATTTAATAGGCACATATCAGATCCATATATTCAACCGGTCAGGTTAAACAGGTATGCTATTGACACTTGAAATCCAAATGTTCACCATAAAGTAGCTAAAATATTCTTGGCGTCAATAAAACAAAGTACTTTCATGCATGAACCCAAATACTTTGGTTATAAAAAGGATTTCTTAAGAAAATGTATCTATCTATCAAATAATTGGAATGCTTTTAAACAAAACAAAGTACTTTCATGCATGAGCCCAAATACTTTGGTTAGGAAAAGGATTTCTTAAGAAAATGTATCTATCTATCAAATAATTGGAATGCTTTTGAATAATACCTGGTCAGAAAAACCAGAATTTCTTGACATGACCACCCCCCAGCGACTCCCAGCAGTAGTCATTGAAGTAACATGAAAACCTTCTTTCCACTTTTTATTTATCCACTTGAGGGGGAAAGATTCACTCACTTTATATGACTGTTGTGTATATGGAGTTCCTGCAGGGACAACAACAATGCAATTAAATCATTTCATCATTCAATAACACTATCTGTTCCTGAGATTGCTTCAAAGCTAAAACCGCCCAAAACATTGCAAACTTATCAAATGAACAACTTGATAGCCTTTGTTTTACTATAATGTCGATATAGCCTCAAAGATACAACAAGGCATATTAGCTAGTGAAATGTGAAAAATATGTGAGAATAAAATATTTTAGTTGCTAACTGTTAATCAACTTAATATCATAATTTAAAGGCTAGAATATGACATAGACATAGTAAAATTCCTACTCTGTACCTTTCGACATAACAACCAATGAGCTTCCATTTGTTGCACCAGCAATGGCGCTGATGTAAAAGTTCTTCTCCCACTGCTCCATAATCCAATCCTAAACATAAAAAAAAAGGATAACAGAGAACCCACTATTAGTTCAGCAACTCATGTTTATCTCCTAGTTGAAGTTCAGCTAGAGTGGAATTGAGATGGGGAATAGAGTGCCATTCCACTATTCCAATCGTGTCTGGTGGAATACACCTAATTTCAAACACAGTGGCATCTCTCTCATACCCCCATCATTTTCAATGGAATAACCTAATTTCATACCCCTACTACATGGAATTAGATATTCCAACAGGATGGAATAGGGAGGGGGCTTTGGGCAACTATTCTACTGTTGTCCGACTAATTCCATTCTATTCTAGCGTGCCGAACACTACCTAAAGAAACAAAATATAAAATATATAAGAGAGTCAAACCTTATGAAGGAATATGGGAGACAAATTATATACTTGGGCAAAGAAACCAGTTCCCGCATCCATTATGAGAGCCCAGAGATTAGCAGATGATGCCACTGAGCTAATATACAAACCATCTTCATTGCCCTTCTCTATATGTTGCTGAAGCCTAGCATCTGCTACATTGTAATGGTATCTGAAGAAAAGGAAGCCATTATCAAAATATTGTAAATACAAGATATAAACCATAATTATGGGTCAATAACTCTTCATATTAAGCTGATACATGCTACTAGGAGTGACTAATACAGTAACTCACCTTTGCTTCATAGCCCGTTTAGCATTGTAGACTGAAATCCATTGAGTGGCAGGGCTTCCCATTCGAACTTTCTTTCTAGGCTGTTCTTCTTCTTCCATTCCAGCTAACCTCCCTCGCTTCTGTCCAACCTGTAATGACATTTAGTAATGTTACTTAAATTAAGGATTAATTAAGACTAAAAATGTTAATTTCCGCTGATCCAATGTGGAAGTATTAACTCATAGACAAGATTGTGCTCAAGCAGTTACCTTTAAGGCGCCATCAATCCTAATTGCTCTTAAAGCGGAGCAAGGCTCTATTAAAGTATCAAATAGTGCAATAAGCTTTGCATAATTCGGCTCTTCATCAAATTTCATATTTGTGACTGTCTCGAGAAATAGCCTAAAAGGAGGGCAAAGGTAGCACATCTGCTCTGCTGAGGTGGCCATCTTCTTTTTACACACTAGAAAACTCTTATTCTCTCCCTGGATTTAATAAACAACTTCAGTGAAAGAAGATCTAAAATTTAAAAATAAATTAGCCTATAATTTGTGACAAATTTTCAAATAACTTGCTTTCTGATGTGTTATATAGGTTTTTTCAAGAATAACTTCTCACATTTAGAATTCAACTAGTACCAATAAGCAAATTGGGGTAAAAAAGTTTAAGCCTTCCTCTAATGAGAAAAATTAAGGTATAAGCCAAAGACTCGAGGTCATCCCTCCTACTACCAGTGCGTCCCAAATGTGCATGAACACTAGCGTACCTTATTGTCCCTCTGCCAAAAGCATTAATGAATTTGAAAGTAAGAACTAAAATGGAACAAAATAAAAGCTAAAACCAAATGCATGAGATTGCAGTTCTTGATCAACCTTATTTTACATATCACCCAAAAACTTCCTAAATATGTTCATTATTAAGAAAAAAGACATGCATCTTTGTTAATCTACTTTTCCCACACCCACGGAAGGGTGAATACATTTAAAGAGCAATTGACAAATAAAAAAGGTTCAAAAACATTATAAATTATAACCCACCTAAAGATGTCCGGCCTCTGATCATATTCAACATGCTGACCTGAAGTTGTTTCCTTCCATCTAGAGGCTGTGCATACATCATATTACCCGAGCCTTAGTTTCCATATCACAAAACACAAAAATAATAAAGAATTCAAATGAGTCATCTCCATAAAGACATACCGAGACCAAGATCAATTAGGAAGAGCTTTTTCTCATCTGGAGATCCAGGCTGACCAAGTAAAAAGTTCTCTGGTTTGACGTCTCCATGCACAAATCTGGCAAATAAGGTACCGTAAGAAAATTAGTTGGTTTAAACGAAAAAAGCCGTACTAGATAAATTTATTAGAAAAGGAGAACAAGTGGTACCCCTTCAAGTGAAGCTTCTCTAAAATAGATATGGCCTCCACTGCAATGCACGCAACCATGCTCGGGGACATGCTGTAACAGAAAGTAAATAAAGTAAATTTCAGTTGGTCACAGAGTAATGTAAAAGTCTCAGATATATTGAACCACGTGCTCTGCATTCCATAAACTTCAAAATTGAAATGTTCTATAATTCATGGAAGATTATTTTGAATGAGATAGGGGTGTTCAAACGGTTCGGTTTGTTCGGTTTTCAACCGAACCAAAAAATTTCGGTTTAAATTGTTCGGTTTTTCGGTTTAAATGGATTGGTTCAGTTAAAATTTTGAATTATTTCGGTTTAAATGGATCGGTTCGGGTTAGACTTTTCAAAACCGACTAAACCGAACCGACCGAATTATATTGGTTTAAGTATGATCTATATTTTGTTTGGTTCAATCGTTGCTTCCTTTCTTTCATTTTAGTTTAAATATTTTAGAACATCTACATATTTTGCATGAAATTGAACAAATTGTGTATGACCATGTGTAATTTTGTTAATAATGGCACCAATAGGTTTACTTCGGTTTGAACCGAACAAACTGAAATTTACTTCGGTTTGAACCGAACAAACCAAAATTTACTTCGGTTTGTTCGGCTCGGTTCTTAATCGGTTTATAAGTTTAATCGGTTCGGTTCGGTACTATTTTTGAAAACTGAAGAAAAGTTTGGTTTGGTTATTTAGTTCGGTTTCAACCGAACCGACCGTTTGAACACCCCTAGAATGAGATCTTAAAGTGAAGAATGTAAGTTCACTTGCGCTTGACCAACTGAATTCCAAACATCCCAAGACTAGGTCCTAGCATGTCCATTACCTAAAAAGGAAAAATATTCATTTTCATGAATCATACTTAATTTGAAGCACCTAGAAATAATCCATAGTTACTGAATTTCAAACTCACCAAGATGTAGTAATCCCCTTGGCGGCCTTTATAGTGAACGCTCGGTACACCATAACACCCGTTCAATGTGCTATAATCGGAGAAATAAGAAACAATTAGATGACCCTGAATCACTTAAAAACAAAAAGATACAAATTGCATCGACCACCTCCATTTTTAGGATTGAATGAAGCAAAGAGATGCCAACACTTAGAAAGAATTACCATCCATGGTTGAAAATAGTTAGTTTAGTGACTTGATGTGTATATCAATAATCTTCTGGATATTGACAAAGAAAGAAAAACTGAACAACATTATAAATCCAAGATATCAAAAGAAACTAATACCTATAGACCTGCCACTCATATGGAGGTCCATAGTTGCAACCCTTGCTATTACGGTGCTCAAATTTTAGAGCGACCTATCCGCCACAAAAGAAAAAGAAAATCAGTATGTCACCAGAATATTAAAAAAATGTTTTTTCAATTACAAACAGAGAAGGAAAAGGACGAAACCAAGTACCTCATAAGCATCTGGTCCAGTACGGTCAGCCCCACCTGAGAACCTTCTACCAACATAGACCTGGCCAAAACCACCTTTGCCCAATTTCCTTTCTACTTTGTATTGTGGAGAATTACCTACTTGTACCTGTGATAGAAGTTGCTATCAGTTAAATGGAATATAGGAGCAATTATATTTTCAAATAAAATCAGCATTTCTAGGGAGAAACTGTTGTGCTAAAGTAATTCATAACTTCCATTTATAGCATTGGGTGAATTAACTTGTGAGATAGGAACTACAAATCTTCTTTCAAAAAAGAAAAGAAAAAAACACAGTACATTTTCTATAGCTTCACATATAGAATATTAAGTTAGTGTTGCTTTATGTTCATCAGCTCTTTAACAAAACCAACATTATTCATAGTTTTTTAACTTTTAAGTCAGATGAGTACAGTGTCCATTTTTTCAAAATTGATGATTCTTCTCCAGTTCAAAATAGTAAAAATAATCCAAAAATATAAAATTTGGTTTCTCAAAAGATTTGATATGTAGGTCACATTAAGCGCTCCGATCAGCCACCAGAACTCCAATATCTAGATTTGGAGCTGTAGCACTGGCAGATCGGTGCTATTGCATAGCACCATGGCCTTCACTTTGATTATGTTTCCTTTATAAACAAAGTATAGTAAATTTGATTAGTTGAACCAGAAAATGTTAGCTCATCTCGGAGTGGCTAATAACAAGACTTCCATACATCACTATCACTTGTAACATTTCACCATAAATAATCAATTCAAGATAAAGTGCAAATATAAAAGTATACCCATCAGGAACAGGAGGCGCTGATCCTTCTTCCTCTCCAGCGCCACTTTTTCACCACTTCCACCTTCCATCCCAACAGGCTTACCCGCCACACCGTCGGCTGCACCTGGCACGGCCTCAAGATTCTTATCTGACTCAAGATCAATTACTGGAATTGCCCTTCCCCTCCCTGTTGCTCCCTTTTGTCTGACTGGTGCAGCTTGCTGTGCCGGTGTCCCTTTGGCTTGAGTGCCCCTGCCCCTGCCTCCGCCTCTGCCAGTCCCACCCCCACGCCTCCTATTGTTTGTCAAGGCGGCAAGTTGTCCACTTGTAGTTCAGTTTCTCTTTTGGATTTTAGCCGAGCTTGCCGGACCCCCTTCTCAACTCTGGCATTTCTCTCTCCCCATGCAAGTCAAGACCGCTTTTTTATTTCCTTGTAGGAGCTTCCTATTAATAACAGATGCCAAAATATGTTAAGCCAGAGCTGTAGTTAAGTAGCGACATTAGTTGCAAAAGATGGTGTGTTTAATGTAGAAATAGTGTTTGCTGCTGTCATGCTTGGGATAATGTTCAATACGGAACTACCATAGTATCTGCTTCTATGGATAAAGTAACGCAGCTGATTATACCTAAAATGTGAATTGTGTTTTCAGAAAGAAGATCTTTTGGCTACAATGACAATGCTAGCA
This sequence comes from Carex parvula, assembly GCA_025461045.1. NCBI lineage: Eukaryota > Viridiplantae > Streptophyta > Magnoliopsida > Poales > Cyperaceae > Carex > Carex parvula. The sequence goes on along the minus strand of JAJGRW010000413.1, from coordinate 1,450,164 downwards.
GCACACACTTGGGTCGACTTAGGGAAAAGGACAATAGTTTAAGACTTATTTTCTGAAAAGAATCACAAATTCATGCTAGATCAATAATAGTGAAAGAAGAATAACAATTCTCGATCCATAGAAACCATTAAATCTGACATATTTTCCAATCATGCATGGTCCTAACAAGCAACAAAAGTGGGAAAGTATCCAACAAGTAATATGTAGTCACCACGAAGCTGAATAATGGTTTCTGCAGTCAAAAATTTCAATTAGAATTTCACAACGAGTGAAATATTGTCCAGTATTGGAACCAAACACCTTTATATTCCCAAAATTCACTCCCCTTTTTGTTTGATTCACCCGGTAGGGCTTATCCAAGTTCTTATTCCCCAAATAAACACTACACGGAACAAATTTCTGATCTTAAAACCATAATCAATCTCTTAAATATACTGTTTCAAACAATTTCAAAAGAAAACCAAACGTCTCATACATTCCCATTTCATTTCAGGACCGATCTTCCAAAACAGGACCAAAAAACCCAATCTAACAAAGATCGGTCATGAACCGATCGACTATCTCACGATCGGAAGTTAATTAGAAAGAAAAAAAAGTCTGCATTCTCACCAATCAACAGCTCATCTACAGCCTCTGATCGTCGAGGGAAAGCTAGAGGTTATGTATGTTCGCGATGGATTAGGATTAGGGATTAGGGTTATATTAAAGTTTGATTGGGGAGAAATCGAGAAGGGGGAGAATGGAGATAGATGGGGGAGCCTGCGTCTCACGCCGCTCTTTCTTTGTCTAAAACGGATGTATGTATGCTTTTTCTCTGTGTTGCGTATTTGTGCTGAGTGATGCTCACACAGACACACACTATTCGTGCATGGGTTTGGTTTTGTGTTGTGTAGGGTTAGATATTGACGAGAAGACGTTTGGATGGATTGATGAACGGTCAGGATTGAATCAGATCAACAGCAGCGCTTGGTACTACTATTAATACTTAATCAAGGTCGGTTCTCGGCTCGGATGAAATTCATTCAACTCCCTCCTTTTTTTTTTTTTTTACAAAAATATGATGTGCACTCGTTATTAAATCTTTTCTATTCAGATATATAATATTCATGGTGTGGCCATATTCGCAATATAGTTCCAACTATAAATTTAGTCAAATTAAGCTATAAATTTTAAACAGCAAAAAAAAATCACTGAACAAATCAATTACTTTCTAGTAAGTCTAATCATACAAAGTTAATATAAAAGTATGCATCGTTACTGTATTTAAATTACGAATATATCACAGCAATAAAATAACTCAAAAATGTATGCAAACACGATGTTGCTATCTCACTGTCTCCGGATTAATTATGATACACGCTTATTTCTGGCTTAACTAATTTTTTTTTTTTTTTTTTACAATAAGCAGCTTTGAGCTGCAAGGTTTCATTATGAAAAGCTCAATGTCTAACTTGTTTTACTTGTTTAAGATGAAAAAAAACAAATATCCCAGATCTAAAATACCATTAAGGTTGTGTTGTTGTTTGCTCATGATTTTTTATAAATACCCTAAAAAAATTAACAAAATACCCTCGCATTTCAAATATTTTGAAAAATACTCTAACCGCCTCACTGTGGCCGGCCAGCTTCAAAACCCAGCCGCCCCACATGGAGGCGTCTGCTCTGGAAGCTGGTCACCCCACAGTGGGGTGGTCAGGTATAAAACCCCCATAAATAGTGGTTTTTTCTCTCCTGCCCACTCACAATTTTTCCAGCAGCTGAGGAGAAAGAGGAAGAGAAAGAGCAGGCGATTTTTAGGAGATTTTAGGTAATTTTTTTTTTAATTAGTAGATTACTGATAAAGGTTTACTGACAAATGTAGTTTGCCCGAAATTTAAAACTACCATTGTTTAAAAAAAAGAAATAAAAAAAACCATCGTTTTTGGAAAATTCGAAATCTACCATGGCCTCAGAATGATTTTGTGGACCCAAATGCTGGAAACCGCACAAGCGTTTTGCGGCCCCATTTTTTTTTGGTGTTTTATCTAATAAAAAGAGGCACCACGTGGGGATGCGTGCCCCGTATGAGATATCTCAAAGTTTTTTGGTTTTTTAATATATTTTTTTTGTTCTAGGAATGCGTGCCCCCCTTTATGAGATATCTCAAAGTTTGAAAAAAAATAATAATATATGGGACCGCAGAACGCCTGTGCAGTCTCTAGCATTTGGGTCCGCAAAATCATTATGCGGCCGTGGTAGATTTCGAATTTTTCAAAAACGATGGTTTTTTTATTTTTATTTTTTTAAACAATGGTAGTTTTAAAATTTTCGGGCAAACTACATTTGTCAGTAAACCTTTATCAGTAATCTACTAATTAAAAAAAAAATTACCTAAAATCTCCTAAAAATCGCCTGCTCTTTCTCTTCCTCTTTCTCCTCAGCTGCTGGAATAAATTGTGAGTGGGCAGGAGAGAAAAAACCACTATTTATGGGGGTTTTATACCTGACCACCCCACTGTGGGGTGACCAGCTTCCAGAGCAGACCGCCTCCATGTGGGGCGGCTGGGTTTTGAAGCTGGCCGGCCCACAGTGAGGCGGTTAGAGTATTTTTCAAAATATTTGAAATGCGAGGGTATTTTTGTTAATTTTTTTAGGGTATTTATAAAAAATCATGAGCAAACAACAACACAACCTTAATTGGTATTTTAGATCTGGGTATATTTGTTTTTTTTCATCTTAAACAAGTAAAAACAAGTTAGACATTTGAGCTTTTCATAATGAAACCTTGCAGCTCAAAGCTGCTTATGTTAAAAAAAAAAAAAAAAAATTAGTTAAGCCAGAAATAAGACGTGTATCATAATTAATCCCGGAGACAGTGAGATAGCAACATCGTGTTTGCATACATTTTTGAGTTATTTTATTGCTGTGATATATTCGTATAATTTAAATACAGTAACGATGCATACTTTTATATTAACTTTGTATGATTAGACTTACTAGAAAGTAATTGATTTGTTCAGTGATATTTTTTTTTGCTGTTTAAAATTTATAGCTTAATTTGACTAAATTTATAGTTGGAACTATATTGCGAATATGGCCACACCTGAATGAATATTATATATCTGAATAGAAAAGATTTAATAACGAGTGCACATCATATTTTTGTAAAAAAAAAAAAAAAGGAGGGAGTTGAATGAATTTTCATCCGAGCCGAGAACCGACCTTGATTAAGTATTAATAGTAGTACCAAGCGCTGCTGTTTGATCTGATTCAATCCTGACCGTTCATCAATCCATCCAAACGTCTTCTCTCGTCAATATCTAACCCTACACAACACAAAACCAAACCCATGCACGAATAGTGTGTGTCTGTGTGAGCATCCACTCAGCACAAATACGCAACACAGAGAAAAAAAGCATACATACATCCGTTTTAGACAAAGAAAGAGCGGCGTGAGACGCAGGCTCCCCCATCTATCTCCATTCTCCCCCCTTCTCGATTTCTCCCCAATCACAACTTTAATATAACCCTAATCCCTAATCCTAATCCATCGCGAACATACATAACCTCTAGCTTTCCCTCGACGATCAGAGGCTGTAGATGAGCTGTTGATTGGTGAGAATGCAGACTCTTTTTTTCTTTCTAATTAACTTCCGATCGTGAGATAGTCGATCGGTTCATGACCGATCTTTGTTAGATTGGGTTTTTTGGTCCTGTTTTTGGAAGATCGGTCCTGAAATGAAATGGGAATGTATGAGACGTTTGGTTTTCTTTTGAAATTTGTTTGAAACAAGTATATTTAAGAGATTGATTATGGTTTTAAGATCAGAAATTTGTTCCGTGTAGTGTTTATTTGGGGAATAAGAACTTGGATAAGCCCTACCGGGTGAATCAAACAAAAAGGGGAGTGAATTTTGGGAATATAAAGGTGTTTGGTTCCAATACTGGACAATATTTCACTCGTTGTGAAATTCTAATTGAAATTTTTGACTGCAGAAACCATTATTCAGCTTCGTGGTGACTACATATTACTTGTTGGATACTTTCCCACTTTTGTTGCTTGTTAGGACCATGCATGATTGGAAAAAATGTCAGATTTAATGGTTTCTATGGATCGAGAATTGTTATTCTTCTTTCACTATTATTGATCTAGCATGAATTTGTGATTCTTTTCAGAAAATAAGTCTTAAACTATTGTCCTTTTCCCTAAGTCGACCCAAGTGTGTGCTGCTAGCATTGTCATTGTAGCCAAAAGATCTCTCTTTCTGAAAACACAATTCACATTTTAGGTATAATCAGCTGCGTTACTTTATCCATAGAAGCAGATACTATGGTAGTTCCGTATTGAACTATTATCCCAAGCATGACAGCAGCAAACACTATTTCTACATTAAACACACCATCTTTTGCAACTAATGTCGCTACTTAACTACAGCTCTGGCTTAACATATTTTGGCATCTGTTATTTAATAGGAAGCTCCTACAAGGAAATAAAAAAGCGGTCTTGACTTGCATGGGGAGAGAGAAATGCCAGAGTTGAGAAGTGGGGTCCGGCAAGCTCGGCTAAAATCCAAAAGAGAAACTGAACTACAAGTGGACAACTTGCCGCCTCTGACAAACAATAGGAGGCGTGGGGGTGGGACTGGCAGAGGCGGAGGCAGGGGCAGGGGCACTCAAGCCAAAGGGACACCGGCACAGCAAGCTGCACCAGTCAGACAAAAGGGAGCAACAGGGAGGGGAAGGGCAATTCCAGTAATTGATCTTGAGTCAGATAAGAATCTTGAGGCCGTGCCAGGTGCAGCCGACGGTGTGGCGGGTAAGCCTGTTGGGATGGAAGGTGGAAGTGGTGAAAAAGTGGTCGCTGGAGAGGAAGAAGGATCAGCGCCTCCTGTTCCTGATAGGGTATACTTTTATATTTTGCACTTTATCTTGAATTGATTATTTATGGTGAAATGTTACAAGTGATAGTGATGATATGGAAGTCTTGTTATTAGCCACTCCGAGATGAGCTAACATTTTCTGGTTCAACTAATCAAATTTACTATACTTTGTTTTATAAAGGAAACATAATCAAAGTGAAGGCCATGGTGCTATGCAATAGCACCGATCTGCCAGTGCTACAGCTCCAAATCTAGATATTGGAGTTCTGGTTGGCTGATCGGAGCCGCTTAATGTGACCTACATATCAAAATCTTTTGAGAAACCAAATTTTATATTTTTGGATTATTTTTACTATTTTGAACTGGAGAAGAATCATCAATTTTGAAAAAATGGACACTGTACTCATCTGACTTAAAAGTTAAATAAACTATGAATAATGTTGGTTTTGTTAAAGAGCTGATGAACATAAAGCAACACTAACTTAATATTCTATATGTGAAGCTATAGAAAATGTACTGTGTTTTTTTCTTTTTCTTTTTTGAAAGAAGATTTGTAGTTCCTATCTCACAAGTTAATTCACCCAATGCTATAAATGGAAGTTATGAATTACTTTAGCACAACAGTTTCTCCCTAGAAATGCTGATTTTATTTGAAAATACTATAATTGCTCCTATATTCCATTTAACTGATAGCAACTTCTATCACAGGTACAAGTAGGTAATTCTCCACAATACAAAGTAGAAAGGAAATTGGGCAAAGGTGGTTTTGGCCAGGTCTATGTTGGTAGAAGGTTCTCAGGTGGGGCTGACCGTACTGGACCAGATGCTTATGAGGTACTTGGTTTCGTCCTTTTCCTTCTCTGTTTGTAATTGAAAAAACATTTTTTAATATTCTGGTGACATACTGATTTTCTTTTTCTTTTGTGGCGGATAGGTCGCTCTAAAATTTGAGCACCGTAATAGCAAGGGTTGCAACTATGGACCTCCATATGAGTGGCAGGTCTATAGGTATTAGTTTCTTTTGATATCTTGGATTTATAATGTTGTTCAGTTTTTCTTTCTTTGTCAATATCCAGAAGATTATTGATATACACATCAAGTCACTAAACTAACTATTTTCAACCATGGATGGTAATTCTTTCTAAGTGTTGGCATCTCTTTGCTTCATTCAATCCTAAAAATGGAGGTGGTCGATGCAATTTGTATCTTTTTGTTTTTAAGTGATTCAGGGTCATCTAATTGTTTCTTATTTCTCCGATTATAGCACATTGAACGGGTGTTATGGTGTACCGAGCGTTCACTATAAAGGCCGCCAAGGGGATTACTACATCTTGGTGAGTTTGAAATTTCAGTAACTAATGGATTATTTCTAGGTGCTTCAAATTAAGTATGATTCATGAAAATGAATATTTTTCCTTTTTTAGGTAATGGACATGCTAGGACCTAGTCTTTGGGATGTTTGGAATTCAGTTGGTCAAGCGCAAGTGAACTTACATTCTTCACTTTTAAGATCTCATTCTAGGGGTGTTCAAACGGTCGGTTCGGTTGAAACCGAACTAAAATAACCAAACCAAACTTTTCTTCAGTTTTCAAAAATAGTACCGAACCGAACCGATTAAACTTATAAACCGATTAAGAACCGAGCCGAACAAACCGAAGTAAATTTTGGTTTGTTCGGTTCAAACCGAAGTAAATTTCAGTTTGTTCGGTTCAAACCGAAGTAAACCTATTGGTGCCATTATTAACAAAATTACACATGGTCATACACAATTTGTTCAATTTCATGCAAAATATGTAGATGTTCTAAAATATTTAAACTAAAATGAAAGAAAGGAAGCAACGATTGAACCAAACAAATATAGATCATACTTAAACCAATATAATTCGGTCGGTTCGGTTAGTCGGTTTTGAAAAGTCTAACCCGAACCGATCCATTTAAACCGAAATAATTCAAAATTTTAACTGAACCAATCCATTTAAACCGAAAAACCGAACAATTTAAACCGAAATTTTTGGTTCGGTTGAAAACCGAACAAACCGAACCGTTTGAACACCCCTATCTCATTCAAAATAATCTTCCATGAATTATAGAACATTTCAATTTTGAAGTTTATGGAATGCAGAGCACGTGGTTCAATATATCTGAGACTTTTACATTACTCTGTGACCAACTGAAATTTACTTTATTTACTTTCTGTTACAGCATGTCCCCGAGCATGGTTGCGTGCATTGCAGTGGAGGCCATATCTATTTTAGAGAAGCTTCACTTGAAGGGGTACCACTGTTCTCCTTTCTAATAAATTTATCTAGTACGGCTTTTTTCGTTTTAAACCAACTAATTTTCTTACGGTACCTTATTTGCCAGATTTGTGCATGGAGACGTCAAACCAGAGAACTTTTTACTTGGTCAGCCTGGATCTCCAGATGAGAAAAAGCTCTTCCTAATTGATCTTGGTCTCGGTATGTCTTTATGGAGATGACTCATTTGAATTCTTTATTATTTTTGTGTTTTGTGATATGGAAACTAAGGCTCGGGTAATATGATGTATGCACAGCCTCTAGATGGAAGGAAACAACTTCAGGTCAGCATGTTGAATATGATCAGAGGCCGGACATCTTTAGGTGGGTTATAATTTATAATGTTTTTGAACCTTTTTTATTTGTCAATTGCTCTTTAAATGTATTCACCCTTCCGTGGGTGTGGGAAAAGTAGATTAACAAAGATGCATGTCTTTTTTCTTAATAATGAACATATTTAGGAAGTTTTTGGGTGATATGTAAAATAAGGTTGATCAAGAACTGCAATCTCATGCATTTGGTTTTAGCTTTTATTTTGTTCCATTTTAGTTCTTACTTTCAAATTCATTAATGCTTTTGGCAGAGGGACAATAAGGTACGCTAGTGTTCATGCACATTTGGGACGCACTGGTAGTAGGAGGGATGACCTCGAGTCTTTGGCTTATACCTTAATTTTTCTCATTAGAGGAAGGTTACCCTGGCAAGGGTATCAGGTAAACTTTTTTACCCCAATTTGCTTATTGGTACTAGTTGAATTCTAAATGTGAGAAGTTATTCTTGAAAAAACCTATATAACACATCAGAAAGCAAGTTATTTGAAAATTTGTCACAAATTATAGGCTAATTTATTTTTAAATTTTAGATCTTCTTTGACTGAAGTTGTTTATTAAATCCAGGGAGAGAATAAGAGTTTTCTAGTGTGTAAAAAGAAGATGGCCACCTCAGCAGAGCAGATGTGCTACCTTTGCCCTCCTCCTTTTAGGCTATTTCTCGAGACAGTCACAAATATGAAATTTGATGAAGAGCCGAATTATGCAAAGCTTATTGCACTATTTGATACTTTAATAGAGCCTTGCTCCGCTTTAAGAGCAATTAGGATTGATGGCGCCTTAAAGGTAACTGCTTGAGCACAATCTTGTCTATGAGTTAATACTTCCACATTGGATCAGCGGAAATTAACATTTTTAGTCTTAATTAATCCTTAATTTAAGTAACATTACTAAATGTCATTACAGGTTGGACAGAAGCGAGGGAGGTTAGCTGGAATGGAAGAGAAGAACAGCCTAGAAAGAAAGTTCGAATGGGAAGCCCTGCCACTCATGGATTTCAGTCTACAATGCTAAACGGGCTATGAAGCAAAGGTGAGTTACTGTATTAGTCACTCCTAGTAGCATGTATCAGCTTAATATGAAGAGTTATTGACCCATAATTATGGTTATATCTTGTATTTACAATATTTTGATAATGGCTTCCTTTTCTTCAGATACCATTACAATGTAGCAGATGCTAGGCTTCAGCAACATATAGAGAAGGGCAATGAAGATGGTTTGTATATTAGCTCAGTGGCATCATCTGCTAATCTCTGGGCTCTCATAATGGATGCGGGAACTGGTTTCTTTGCCCAAGTATATAATTTGTCTCCCATATTCCTTCATAAGGTTTGACTCTCTTATATATTTTATATTTTGTTTCTTTAGGTAGTGTTCGGCACGCTAGAATAGAATGGAATTAGTCGGACAACAGTAGAATAGTTGCCCAAAGCCCCCTCCCTATTCCATCCTGTTGGAATATCTAATTCCATGTAGTAGGGGTATGAAACTAGGTTATTCCATTGAAAATGATGGGGGTATGAGAGAGATGCCACTGTGTTTGAAATTAGGTCTATTCCACCAGACACGATTGGAATAGTGGAATGGCACTCTATTCCCCATCTCAATTCCACTCTAGCTGAACTTCAACTAGGAGATAAACATGAGTTGCTGAACTAATAGTGGGTTCTCTGTTATCCTTTTTTTTTTATGTTTAGGATTGGATTATGGAGCAGTGGGAGAAGAACTTTTACATCAGCGCCATTGCTGGTGCAACAAATGGAAGCTCATTGGTTGTTATGTCGAAAGGTACAGAGTAGGAATTTTACTATGTCTATGTCATATTCTAGCCTTTAAATTATGATATTAAGTTGATTAACAGTTAGCAACTAAAATATTTTATTCTCCCATATTTTTCACATTTCACTAGCTAATATGCCTTGTTGTATCTTTGAGGCTATATCGACATTATAGTAAAACAAAGGCTATCAAGTTGTTCATTTGATAAGTTTGCAATGTTTTGGGCGGTTTTAGCTTTGAAGCAATCTCAGGAACAGATAGTGTTATTGAATGATGAAATGATTTAATTGCATTGTTGTTGTCCCTGCAGGAACTCCATATACACAACAGTCATATAAAGTGAGTGAATCTTTCCCCTTCAAGTGGATAAATAAAAAGTGGAAAGAAGGTTTTCATGTTACTTCAATGACTACTGCTGGGAGTCGCTGGGGGTGGTCATGTCAAGAAATTCTGGTTTTGTCTGACCAGGTATTATTCAAAAGCATTCCAATTATTTGATAGATAGATACATTTCTTAAGAATCCTTTTCCTAACCAAGTATTGGGCTCATGCATGAAAGTACTTTGTTTGTTTAAAGCATTCCATTATTTGATAGATAGATACATTTTCTTAAGAAATCCTTTTTATAACCAAAGTATTTGGGTTCATGCATGAAAGTACTTTGTTTTATTGACGCCAAGAATATTTTAGCTACTTTATGGTGAACATTTGGATTTCAAGTGTCAATAGCATACCTGTTTAACCTGACCGGTTGAATATATGGATCTGATATGTGCCTATTAAATCTGGCCCACAGTTATTTATTTGGTTTGATTTGATCAACGTGTAAATTGTAAACTGTTAATTCCTGAGGAAAACAATGCAATGATTTTTTGTGGGTTTTGACAAAATTATATAATGCAGGTTGTGGCGTTAGATTTTCTCTACCCAAGTGAAGGTATCCATAGGAGGTGGGAGAATTGGTATAGAATAACTGCCACAGCGGCAACACCTGATCAGGGCTGCTTTCATACTAAGCATTCCAAAGAGAAAACAGACTGATGAGACTCAAGAAACCTTGCGTACTTCAGCATTTCCAAGCAATCATGTAAAGGTAACCTATTTGCGTGTAGATTTGGGTACCATACTGGTTCCATCTGGTAGTAATTAAACTCATTCAGTACGATTGCATTTCTTGCATTTTTTTTTGTTTTACATTTTTGCTTATATTGGTTGGCTAGTGCGTATTAAGTTATCGGTCTTACTTTTAATAGTTCTGTTGTTAATTTCTTGACTAAAAAGCTCTGCTAGATCTGGCATTCTGGTAATTTTTCTCTTGATTCAAATTCTTGTCAATTTTGCATTTAATAATAAATAAAGTCAATCTTGAACTAACAAAATTTATTTGCAGGAGAAGTGGGCCCAAGAATCTCTATATAGCTTCAATTTGCTACGGTCGGACTTGTTTGTTGATGCTGCCCGCCTACTCTTTATATTTATGAAGGTCTAAAATTATCGTGTGATGGGATTTGGTTTAAACAGATCTAGGGGAATGATTAACCTCCCACTTGAATGGTTTAAATCAAGGTGTGAGGTGTATTAACCCCAGAAGGTAGAATGGGAGAAGGAATACGAAGTTCATGTCTGAGGAGAGGAGAGGAGGTTATGAGATTCGGCCTCTCTTATCCGGTTATCCCCTGTATAAATAAACAGAAAGGTTGCTTGTGCAAGTTGGCAGACACTAGCCTTATTTGAATGATGGCTATTGATCTGAAATCCTTGTACATTTTGTTACCCTTTGTTTTATGGGAGGGCCGATTTTGGCTTTCCGAATTGGTGGAAAATGGCTAAATTATAATATTTTATGAATCAAGTTGCTTATCTCTCCTCTGGTTTCATTTTAACTGCCTGGCTTTATGAATCAGGTTGCCTGTAATGCGGCCAGACTAACTCAATATTGCTACCTAATATTCTTAAAATTAAGAGAAAGGAGAGGTAGTATAGTTAGCCCTAAGATTGTTGGTTATTCAAAGATTTTCGATTCCCCTCACAACTTCACTGTGAAGATTTTCGAAAAAACTATTCTAAAATTAAAGTTGACACTTGCACTGTCACATGCCTGTTTCGAAAAAGTATTCTTAAAATTGAAGTTGACACTTGCACTGTCACATGCTGTCACTTCAATTCTTGTTTGGATGCACATAGGATGATTAGATTACGAGGACCACTTCTTGCCCCTTTATCCATCACCATCAGCTCCAATTACCGATTATTTTTTTCGGGAATTTTATAAACTAACATTTCTTTTAAAAAAATCAAACAAAATATCTCCTCTCAAAAGTCAAAACTTACCCCTTCCAATTTACTCTCATTTTCAGTTCAGACTCCTCTGCTCTCTCTTAAATTCTTAACTTTTCCTTAACCTTTCTTCTTCGTTACTGTGGATCCTTCCGAGGCAAAGAAATACAAAGTAATTGAATCTTCTCTTGATCAAGTTTTGATGTTAATGAATAAAATTATAAATAAAATAAAAGCAATTGAACCTTCTCTTGAGTTTTTTTTTTTGTCACATGGACCCGTTCCATACCTAAATATCTAGTGTGTTTAATCCTGCACATCTAGTTCCTTGCCTCTACTGGGGACTTGGATTTTGGTCAAAAAATTTCCCTTCCCAGATTTAACATACAGTTTGTATTATTATTTGGAATTGTAAGTTGCCTCTATAGTTTCTTGTGTTTTTTTTTATTCAAAGAGTTGGAATTATAATGTTAAAATGAGTTAATTAAAGATGTCACAGAACTCAATATATTCCCAACAGTTGAATGCCAGGGGAAAGATCTACTTCTGTGAATAGAAGTTAAATGTCACATGCTACAGTTGACGTATTATCACCCAAAATTAAGTCAAAAATCTCAATGCGCACCACTAGAGTCAATGTTATTATCTTATAGTCTTATTGGAAGTAATGCTTAGTAAAATACTTTATATATTGCTACGATATCCTTCTTGTGCTGCCGTGCCAGATTTCTGGTAAGACCCCACCATGTACCATAAAAATATCACAACATAGCAACCTCTCTCCCTTGCAACAAAATTTCAGAAGTTAAAATCCACAAACGGACTCCTAAATATTTTAAATCACAACTCGAAATTTTCTGATCTGAGTTACGTACAGTGCCATGACCGTAGCTCAGGAAAATCTTGTTAAGCTCCAAAAAACACCAAAAATCTTAGTCATAATCTCATGCTTCATCATTTTTCTCCTTGTCTTCTGGTTTCAAGGCCTCCAGTCTCTTCTCAGTTCTCATGGCCTTTGGCTTCAAATCCACCAGCCAACCAAACTCTGACAGCCATGCTTCGCGACGCTGTTACTTTCTTACCTCTGAAAGACCTCCGGTACTTGACAAACCAACGACGGTCACACATGGTTCATGAGCTCTGTAAACGACACGTTTGATCCGAATGACTCAGAGTACCTCCATTTCCCATCTTACTCATCGCACAATCGGTTACTCTGCCTCTTGTCACGCCACAGATATGACGGCGCAGCAAATTCATATGCATTTGCATGGCCTAACGCTCTGCCACACGGCGCAACGCTACTCCCCGGGCTAACATATGTCTCTGATACGTACTACGACTACACCAACCTCTGGCACGGGCTCTCTGCCTTGGTACCGTTTGTTGGTTGGCACATGAGAAAAGGCTGCGCTGTTCCACCGGCAAGATGGGTTCTGTTCCACTGGGGTGAGCTGCGTACCGAAATGGCAACCTGGCTAAGATCCATTGCTGAGGTGACAATAGGTAAGGTAAATATAGAAACTTTTGAAACGATCGACGTCGGTCCTGTGTGCTTCGAGGAAGCCGTGGTATTTAGACATAACCAAGGGGCTATGGCGAAAATAAGGCTAAGGGAGGTGTTTGATAGAATCAGGTGCTTGGCAAGAGAATTTTGCAATGTTGACATGGAGAAGATTAAGGCTAACGAGGAGGTACGGATGACACTTTTGCTGAGAACTAGTACGAGATTATTCAGAAATGAAACAGCAGTAGTGAGAATTTTTGACGAAGAGTGTGCCAAGATGGAAAACTGTAGATTTTTGGCTGTGAAATCAAACAATTTGACTTTCTGTGATCAGGTTTGCGGATGATATTTTTTGTTTTCTTTCTTTTTGGTTATTGTTACCTGTTTAATTTGTTCTGGTAGCATAGAGAATTTTGATAAGTAAAGGTGATTTTTTCCTGTTTTCATTAAAACGGTTAATTTATTTTCAACAGATCTATCTCAACTTTTTCGTTCTCAGGTGCGATTATTAAGCGAGACTGACGTACTGGCCACCGCACACGGCGCGCAAATGACGAACATGATTTTCATGGAGAGAAACAGCAGTGTGATGGAGTTCTACCCGGTGGGATGGAAGGAGATGGCCGGCTCGGGACAGTACGTCTTTAGGTGGGTGGCAGACTGGGCCGGGATGAGGCACCAGGGCGCCTGGCGCGATGATGGGGGGCCCGCTTGCAATGGTACGACCGCAAGGTTGGAATGCTTCAATTCATTCAAGGACCGTCAGATCGGACACGATGCGGTTTACTTCTCTCAATGGGCCTCAAAAGTTCTTCAAGAGATGAAGGAATACAAGAGGAATGCTTCTCTTGCTCTGCACAGCGTGTCAGCACAAGCTATCAGCCGGTGCAAATGTTATTAAAGGCTTGAAGCCAGCCAGACAAGATACTGAGATAGTATGAGTATCGGAAACATAAATACATAATAGATAGATACATACATGCAATATATTCTGTGTATGGTGTAAAGAAATTGAGATTTTTTTTAGAAATTAAAATTTATTTTTTCAGTAAACAGAACATAAACAGAACAATTTTTTTTTCTGAAAATAGATAGAACCGCACCAACAGTACATTCAACCATGTGTAGGTTTTGAGACCCACATCAATAGTATGGTTTAATTATTTTTCAAACGTTAAATCCCATATTAACTATAGGTTTGCCTGGAAATTAATGCTAGGCGCAACAATAGTGCGGTTTCATCTATTTTTCAAAGAAAAATTAATTAATTTCTTTTCCAATTTTTTTTATTTCTAAAAAAATCACCGTGAAAATTGATAAATGAAAATTTTTGGAATTTTTTTTAAAACTTGTTTTGAGAAAAAGAGACACAATATGTACCACTAAAATACAATTATTTGAAGAAGTACTTTGATAATGAAGCATTTTCAGAATATTATTCATCAATAACAAGCTTATTTTTATTGTTAATTGACAATTATCAACTGACAAATTTTATTAAAAATAAAAAAAAAATTCTAATTAACTATACGCCAAGTCATCCTTACAGCATAAAGTCATATTTAAATTTTTTATTATGCCTCATGATTGGAAAAATGGTATATAATGAGGATTGTTTTTGGAATAATAATTCTATTTTGTTGGTAGATTTTTGCGTTCAATTAGCATCTTCATAAGTGATTTTATCTGTGAGACTGACATTTTCTTTTCTCTCTCAAAATTAACAATTATATTGACAATACACTTAGTGTATTATAAGTAAATAATTATCAAAGTATAAAGATAATAATATTACAAATATTTTTTATAATTTAGATATTTTTTTGTGTATCATGTTTAGCGTAATTTGAAAATAGTTTGATAACTGATCAAATATTTGATGGAACAAAATCAATTATTTAAATTATTTGGTTGATGACCTTTTCATTTATATTATAAAAAAAAAATCTGGTACAATCTAATTTTATTTATCTAAATTTATGGTTTTCCACGTGACCCTTCCCTTCTATCACGCCATTTGCTCGTTTGTTTAAAATGAATTTATCTACTGTTTGACTTGGTTAATATTTTTATAAATGGCTGCTATGTTTACAAATTACAATAGTTGGAACTAAATTAACCAATTATAAATGTGGCCATGTGCACATGGAGTACATTTTTGAAGCAAAATATATTTGAAATTGAGGCAACTTTTATTAATTTTGCATTTTTCACAGCATTTTCTGGATAAACTTGCATTTTTCACAGTATTTTCAGGTTATCTATCGGATCGGATACGGTCCGTATCCAAACTCAATCTGACACATGCGAACCCGTTAACAAAGAGATATTTGAATCCCGTGCGAATCACATCTCATAACCGTTTAAACTTCGATTTTACTCATATGTATGAGTAAAGAGATTGTGCTAATCTTAAGTAAAATAGAAGTCCATTCTTTAAGGGTTATTTGGTCAACTTGCCTTTTAAAAGTAACTACCCTTCCCTGTGTACTGTTTTATTTCTACAAATCTCAT
>JAJGRW010000413.1:1385412-1430101 GCA_025461045.1 Carex parvula | reverse complement strand
TATTAGCAATAGACTATCATAACTATAGTCTCATGTCATGCACATTGCCAGAGACTAAATTATTAAATTAAAGTAACAATTTTATGTTAAAGCACTGTCGCTTCTTTTCTCAGTTGATAGAGAAAGGGGTATCGTTCTCCATTGAGCCAGTACCAGCAGCTCCATTTGATGAAGTGCTGGTACTGGCTGAATTCTCCAATGCTTCGATTTTCAGATTTTGAACACTTGGCTCATTGAAAATATCTTCCGGTGAGCCAAGAGTAGTGCCAACTAAGCTGTCAATAAGATCTGGAAGAGAGAGAGAGACAGTACCGATGGAAGAGACAAGTTCCACTAAGATCTGGATCACCCAATCACAATTTGGAGAAATAAAAACTAATAGAAAATAAAAGATGCTGAGAATTAGAGAGGAAATGTAGAGAGAAGTACCTAAAAGGAGAGGACGTCTGTCTTTGTCGCTGCGAGAGGGTCTGAAAGAACGACTGGGCTGAGAGCGAGATGGGCGAGGAGAAACTATCCAGCAACCCGACAACATAAAAAATGATAATTAGTTGAAAACAAAGAATACTAGAACTATATTCAAGCTCAAAGAAATGATCGCATGATCAGAACAGACATAATTAGTGAACAATGGGTCAGATCGATTTGCAAAGATATATTTCATCATAAGAGCAAAAAGAAGATTATTTCTAATTAGTAAACCTTAACTGTTCGAATTAACACCAGAGTCCTTTGCAGCAGCGCCGCCTGGGGTAGTGCCGGCATATGTATATTTTGTTGTAGTGGGTATAGGTCACCCCTAACCAGCCTCCAGGCAAAGGCATAAACATGCTTTGCTCCAGATTTTGCACAAAAAAAGAGAGAGGATACCTGTACCAACACCTACATCAAGTGCCACTTTGTCCTTGAACAGAAATTGTTCTGATATATAACATTTTGATATGTTTTTGTCATCATAATGCTTTCAATTTTAAGTAACATAATAGTTAGTAGTATAAGTTGTGATTATTTCTCAAAAAAAAAAAACATGAAGTAACATAATAATTAGAAACACCTTGAGCACCTTGTGATTATTAATAAGAACCCTACTCCTGGCATGCAAATAAAGTTTCTCTCTCAATGTCTCTATTCTTTGCTTAATTTAACAATCAGAATCAACATATCACTTCATTTAACAATCTCTTCCTTCTTCAATGTTGATTTACCAGATCTCTTTGGTTACACAAGAATTAGGTTGCTTAATTACTATATCCACTACCTTTTAGAACCCTTTTGCAATCTTTAATTATGTTTTTGTTTAATAGAAGTAATGCATAAACAGAATTAAATTGGGCCATATATATGGAATCGAGGGTCTTAACTTTTAGTAGAGAACAACTGGTACAAGAGCCTATACATGAACAACCACTAATATAGTCCTCCACTCATTGATACCGATACATAATATAGTCCAGTACAGTATAATCCTTCACTTGTAACAATATAAAAAGTAATTTTACATCAAGGTATCAAAAAATTTATAAAAGGTACCTCCATGAGGTGTAACTTCATATCAGCCGATCTGACTCCTCCAATGCACACCAGGAGCTGGTTGTTTCTTCTGATCTGTAAAATGTAGAAGTTTGAAATTCCCCATCATGGCACAGTATATGAGAAATTGAGTATAATGTAAGACAACATCAAATTGCTAAAAACACTTGAGATTGAACAAACAAAAGATACTAGAAACTGTACACTTAATTCAAAATTGAAATAAATCACTCGAACAGCTCTTAAAACAATTCAAGGAACTTTGTCATCCAGTAAAATACATTTTATGTGTCATCTCTTATTTGATATCACATAATACTCTCAAAACTGTCCCAATATGCTAAATCACAAAAAATCTCAATGTTAAATTGCGCAAAAGAATATTTCAGTTCATAATTAGCGAGATCAGAATAGCTTAGTTGTGATAACCCTCATCAAATTAATATGATGAAAATATAGCTTTGTGCATGGTTTGAGACTTGATCGAGGATTAAAAATCCCAACTTGTCAAGAGAAAGGTATTGACCTGAAGGCCATGAGGTGTGAGCTAATAGATCATGGAAATTATCAAAGTATCACCAATAGTATAACAATCTTCTATTGTCTTATTAATTAGTCATGGAAATTAACAAGTTAGCCCCTTAAAATTGGGCATTTTACAATCTGGTCCCTGTCAACACAATACAAAAAAATAAAAGGTTCAATTGAACAACCAAATGCCCAAGTTCAAATCAGAAAATCACTAGAGGAGATCAAACAAATCAAGCTTATTCAACAAACAAGCATTTCATCAACAATTCAAGCATTTCTAAGCAACTGAAAATATCAATGTTTACATTGTAATTGAACACAAGGAAAATCAATGAATACATTACAAATTCCATTTAATTTCTTCTTGTTTTATGAGATCTAAAGGGATTCCGTCAAAGAAACACGAGTTTCGTGTAAAATTTGGGTTTCACTTTTCTCCTTGAATTTCACCATTATTGTCTCGTTCTATCAGTTTCTCAAATTTCCCTTAATTTGTTCAAGAATCTTGCAAATTGCAAACTTCCCAATTAAATTCAAGCCGCAGTACGTACCAGAGAGAGAGAGAGAGGAGACTTACCTTGAGTGACGGAGTTCCAGAGAGAGAGAGAGAGTACCGGCGGAGTGGAGAAGAGGGCACGACGAGGTCACCAGCTGAAGTCGCGGATCGAGAGAAAAAGAGGCAGTAGTAATGTTGCCTTGAGTGACGAAGTTCCAGAGATAGAGAGAGTACCGGCGGAGTGGAGAAGAGGGAACGGCGAGGTCACCAGCCGAAGTCGCGCCGCCGTCGCGGATCGAGAGAAAAAGGAGGCAGTAGTAAGATGGAAGAGGAGAGGCAGAGACGACTAAGGTGAGTGGAGAAAAGAGGCGGAGAGGTGCGGAGGCGCGGAGGTTTGGGTCGGGAGGCAGAGAGGCGGGAGTGTTTAGGGTATGGCGCGTGATTTGGAGCGGTCCGAGCAGATCGATCACGCAATATATTATTTTTTTTAACCAAAACTTAAGCCGGCGTTTGATTTTGCGCGATCAAATTTTGCAGGCTATACTGGCGTTTCCTATAGCGCCGGCTGGGTTAGCGCCGATAAAGGCATATTTTCTTGTAGTGGTAGGTGCGGGTACTCATATCAGCTTCCATAAATATAATATATCAATATTGTTAGAAACTAATTTAAATATATCATAAAGTTTGTGAATTATTTCTATATTAATTATAAATAAGTGTTATAGTCCGAGAATTTTAAAATTTATATTAACTGACAACTTACAAATTTAGACTAATTAAAAAAAAATTCAGTTAATTAACGAACGGATTAAATTTTAATAATGACAACTTTAAATTAACCCAACAAATTTCTAGTTTATCAATTACACTTTAAAAATTTTAATTCGAGACGTTAGATTCGAAATGAATAAAAGGGTTTGAGGGATTCTAATGCTACGTAATATAAAATACGAATTTTTTTGACACGAGTATGATTATGAAATTATAATAGTAATAGTGTTATTGAAAATTTCATGCTAAATTCTAAATGCCAATTCCGTTAATTTGCTTAACCTATATATATTTCATTCTACTAATTAATGCCAAATTAAGTACTTTGACTTTTGGAGAAAATTCAATTTAACCAAAATTGAGTTGGAGTTCGAATTCGCATCCTCTGATATATATGACATTTGTTCTTTTGGAGAGTCTCAACCATCCAAATATTTAGCACGAATCTCAAAGTCAGACCCCTCTCTATTTTACTCCTTTCCTTAACAGAGAAGGAATGCCCCCTCTCTAACCCTAACCCTAACCCCAAACTGAAACCCTCCCCACTCTCCCGATCTCTCTGTCTCGCTCCTTCCTGGAGAAGGAAGTGGGGCGACGCCTCTCTCCCACGCGCGGCCCCAACCGAACCCTCCTGTCACATCCCTCTCTCACTCCTACTGCCGTACGACAGACGCGACGAGATCACCTAACTCGCGACTTGGAGCACGAATCCGAACCCCGGCCATGAGGCCGTACCGGCCCTTCTCTCGATATCTCTTGGTTTGCTCCTTTCTCTTCTTCCCTTGGTTTTCCTCTTTTGAAATCACTCTCTCCCTTATTTTCTGTCACAAAACTGATTTGGGGCTTTTTGCCTTCCATTTTCGTTACCACTACCAGCACCCCTTTTTCACACCCGATTGGGCTATTTTCTGCGTTTTATGGGCTGGCTTATGCTTGGTGTCGGGGTGAATCGAGAAGCAAGGGCGAGAAGATAACGGCAAGCAAGACTCAATCCCCACCCGCTTTGGTACCGTCGACTCAAGCCAAGGACTAATTGGAGCATTTTCCCGGTAACATGACAAATCTCTGATTTTTCTTTCTCTATGCCTTGTGATGGCACATAGGCCGAGCCCTCTCTAATCTGTGTTTGTATGCTTGATCAATGTATGTGCTCGATGAATTGTCGTCGATTTCTTGTTTTGAATTTTTCTTATGAATGTCGGGTTGAACCCTTATTTTCGTTGACACTCGGACTGTACTGTCCTTGGTGCGGTTTGGCACCTCACTTGCGAATCTAAACCATGTTGTTGCTGAAATTGTACACCCAAATCTGAAATTATTTTGCAACATTTCTTGTGCAACGGGTCATGCCTTTGTACTTTGATGGTGTGTTTCCTTTGCATGTAAGTATGAATCAGAGACTTGTACCAGTTTTTAATGGGTACTGGTTCACTCTTAAACAGTTAGGGACTGACTTAGCCTATATTAATGATTGTGATAATAATCCCTATTACTAGTACCTAAATGCAGAAGTGTAGGAATTTAAATTAAGTGGGCTTTCGGCTAAGAATGAAAATAAACATTTAGAAGTTAAATTGTCAGTTTGGGCTTTGCCTTTGATTTGAGTTAAAATCAAAATCTTTAAGGAACAGTTCTCTCGGTGATAAGTATAAGCGGATCTTTTTTTCTACTAAACTATTGGAGTTTATTTTGGGTTGAGCCTTTACTATAACTATACCAATTGGGCCTTTTCTATCTGACTTGGCTGTGCAAGCTCAAAATATAATATCAAGAATTTATTTAAAATGAAATTGAACTCTCTGATTTTTGCCGAAACATATGAGAATTTGAAATAGAATTTGATTGGGCCTTTATTCTTGGGTTTAGGCGAAAAACAAAATATGAAATGCATTATTCAAAATAATATTTTAACTACTTATTAATCCTAAATATATTATACATTAAAATTAATTAAACCCCACACCATAGTTAATTAAAATAAATAGCTAAGTATTTAATTGTTATAAGAACTTGAATAAATATAAATATGTTGTTAATTAATAAATGACAATTAATTAACAACATATTAATATTTTTCGTATCGTTGCGAACAATCATAAATTTTATTTAAGGTAGTTAAATAATTTACGTATTATGTTGCAAAATTAAATAAGTAACACGTACGAATTAGTAGGTAAATTGTCTAAATTTAGAAGTTGTAAAATAATTGATTAGTAACGTATTTTATTGTATATACGCACTTAGTAATAAATTAAATTGACCGCTAGCGTAATTAATTAGTAAACGTACGTTTACAATACAAATATTAAAAATGCGACTAATTATTGCACCAATTAACGTTATGTTTAATTTACATAATTATCATATAAGTAAATAGCAGGATTTTCTTTTATAAAATTATAAGAAACTTAATTAAACAATTTATCTTCAAATTAAAATATAATAAACGATTTATTTTTCATTAAATTAAACTAAAACTGAATTGGCCTTAATTACTTGCGCTTAATTGGAACCGAGTCGAACTGACTGAACCGATTTAGTATCTTTCCCCGTAGTTAATCAATTAAGTTTGAACGCGTAATTAAAAATAGTAAAACGGGGGAAATGGGTTACGGTATTTAGATTAGATTCTAATTTAATTACGTACGAATTACAGGTCATCAGACCTACGACGAGTCCGACCCGTGGACCGACCCTACTGACGGTTATACAGGAGCATACGCGGAGCACGCATATTACGGACTGTTTAGCGTTTGTGTACTACCACTACTGCCCTACAGGTGTAGGATATCTGAATTATTTTCTTTCGTGGCGTACCATACCAGTCGACCACCTGACCTGACATCCGCACTTTAATTTTTATTAGATGCATTAGAGCATGTTTATCTTTCCGAACTGTAGATAGGATTTGCATAAACCCCTATAAATGAGAATTTACCGTTTAAATAGGAATAGAGTAATTTAATGATAGGGTGTAGATTATATAGATACTTAGGCTATTATGTGTCCTCTTCTCGTAGCTATTATGTGTCCTCTTCTCGTAGAGGACAATAGTACTACAATCAATCAAAGTTCTGTACAATCACAAAATTCAAAGTTTTCAAATATTTATAATTTATATTTCAACATGTTCTGATAGATTGTCACTCTTGGCAAAACAAATTCATGAGAAAATTTCATTGGTCGAACAAGAGGTTGATGATAGAAGAAAAATAGAAGATGGGATTAAGGATTGATTAGAGGCACGTGAGAAGGAAGATTCTGATCCTAGAAATCTAGCAGAGAGTGACTTAGAACTAATTGAAAGCATTGAGGGTAAATAAATAATTTCTTAGATATTTTTTCTCACAATTTATAGAGATATAAATATTTTCTTAACTATTTTTCCTTCTTTCTTTCTCTTCGTGCTGACATTAATTCTTCTAGACCAAATTAATTTACTAGACCTCCATCAATAAAACTGATCATTAAATGATAGTATTCTTTTTTAATTATATCATCACAATTTTTTTATTTGTATGAATCCATATTCAGTAAATCAAATCTCTCATTAAGTATTTTATGACTATTTTTTTACTTATTTTAATTTTAAGATATTTACAAATATTAATTAATACTGATTCATTTGATTCAATATTAAATATAATTATTAAAAACTCAGTTATATCATATGAATATTTATGTATTATTCATTCTCTTAGTCATTTGGACTATCATAAACAATGATAATCTTACTAATACAATATTGTCTTACTGACTGACTGTTATATCATCCATGAGCAGCAAGTTGAATATGATCTCTTTATAAATTGATCATCAAACATAATTGTATTTGTAAGTGGGTCTTGATTTTTGGTAAATTTCATGTCCAAATCGAATCTTTCTCCAAACCGAAGACCAAGTTCAGTTTGGAGATGAAATCGAAAATCAAGTTCGGTTTTGTAAGCGGTAAATTTATATAAAGACAAAATTACCCTTTAGTATTCTCAATTATACGTATTTGATTATTGTTTTACCTTACAAGAATTGTATAAAAACTCTGTGAGAAAATAATTAAGTGGGAAAGCAAAAGAAGAATGACCATTTGTCACAGAGGAGTAAGCTAATATATTTGTTTGGACAAATATTTTTAATATGACCATTTATCAGAAATTCTAATAAATGTAGTTTTTTTTTATTTATAGGTCCCACTAAAATCCGCTCTTGTAACTTACAGCAATGATAGATTAATTAGATGTTACTACTGTCATGGATGCTGCAAGTCCTACTTTTTGTCTAGAAAAATGAAGAGACCTTGTCCAAATGACTCCAATCACATATTTGTCACTCTTGCAGATTGGATTTACCAGAGAAATTTAGACTTCAATCGTATAGGTTACCATTTGATAAAGTTTCTGGATGTAACAACATATTTTGTTGTCAACTGCGATAGCTCTGTGCGGCGTAATTCAGTGGCGGTTGCAGTTGCAATAAGATACCACAAATTCAAATTTGTAGAGGGATTTATGCATTAGCATCGCACAAATGTGGAATGAAAAAGTAATGACGTAGAGACAGAAGCATTGAAAAGAGCTATTGGAATAGCGATAATTCTTTGTTAAAATAGCGAAGGAACTACGGTCCAAATTTACTCGAATTATTTTTTTGTAGTTGAGGCTTTTAACAGCTATAGGTATTTTCACTATTTTGACGGAGAACACACATCTTCCATAGTAAACAAGCAACCATCGAAAATGCCGACAATTAATGGGTAGAAATCAGCATATATATGTTCAACATGTGGATAGAAGTTAAATCAAATAGCAGATGCTTTTCAAAAAGCTCTTTATATAAGAAGTATAGTCCTGGAAATATCTGTCTCTACAAAACCGTCAAATGGCTCTTATACGAGGAGAGCACTCTTCATGTTTACCGAGTCCGCGTAAATTGTCAGACTGAGATAAAATATTATATCAGATCTTGAACATGTCTTGAAAGTTAATGTGCTATTTTTATAATAAATAATGTTTTTGAGTTTTTGATAATAAATATTTATGAACTTTTCTAAACAAGATCATTCCTTCAAGAAACATTACACTGAGATTAGAAGATGATTAATTTCTTTATCTGAGACCATTTTTGTGGAAGAGAACAACCAATATGTAATTACAATTTAAAATTAAATAGATTTAGATTTTATTTTTTTTATTTACTTTGTATTGTACGGTAATTAAATAGTAAATCTACTTGTTTTTTTGTTATTTTAATATTAGACTGAGGATGCTTGGTTTAAATGATGGGTCTTGCATTGGCACGGTCCATCTTTTAAACCAAGCATCCTCGGCCCAATATTAAAATAACAAAAAAAAACAAATATATTTACTATTTAATTACCATACAATACAAAGCAAATAAAAAAATAAAATCTAAACCTATTTAATTTTAAATTGCACTTACAGATTTGTTGTTCTCTTTTACAAAAATAGTCTCAAGTAAAGGAATTAATCTTCTTTTAATATCAGTGTAATATTTTTTTAAGGAATGATTATGTTTAGAAAAGTTCAGAAATATTTATTATCAAAAACTCAAAAACATTTTTTATTATAAAAATAGCACATTAACTTTCAAGGCATGTTCAAGGTCTGATTTAATATTTTATCTCAGTCTGACAATTTACGCAGACTCGGTAAACATGAAGAGTGCTCTCCTCGTATAAGAGCCATTTGACGGTTTTGTAGAGACAGATATTTTCAGGACTATACTTCTTATATAAAGAGCCTTTTGAAAAGCATCTGCTATTTGATTTAACTCCCTATCCACATGTTGAATATATATGTTCTGATTTCTACCCATTAATTGTCGGTAATTTTCGATGGCTTGCTTGTTTACTATGGAAGACGTGTGTTCTCCGTCAAAATAGTGAAAGCACATATAGTTGTTAAAAGCCTCAACTACAGAAAAGCAGTCCGAGTAAATTTGGATCGTAGTTCCTTCACTATTTTGACAAATGATTATCGCCATTCAAATAGCTCTTTTCAGTACTTCTGTCTCTACGTCATAACTTTCTCATTCTACATTTGTGCGATGCTGATGCATAAATTCATTTACAAATTTGAGTTTGTGATCTCTTACTGCAACTTCAACCGCCACTGAATTACGCCTCATAGAGCCATCGCAGTTGACAACAAAATCTGTTGTTACATCCGGAAACTTTATCAAACGGTAACTTATACGATTGAAGTCTAAATTTCTCTGGTAAATCCAATCTGCAAGAGTGACAAATACCTGATTGGGGTCATTTGGACAAGGTCTCTCATTTCCCTAGACAAAAAAGTAGGACTTGCAGCATCCATGGCAGTAGTAACATTTAATTAATCTATCATTGCTGTAAGTTGCAAGAGCCGATTTTAGTGGGACTTGTAAATAAAAAATTACATTTATTATAATTTCTATAAGTGGCCATATTAAAAATATTTGCCTAAACAAATATATTAGCTTACTCCTATGTGACAAATGGTCATTCTTCCTTTTCTTTCCCACTTCATTATTTTCTCACAGAGTTTTTGTACTATTTCTGTAAGGTAAATAATAATCTAATGCGTGTAATTGAGAGTACTAAAGGGTAATTTTGTATTTATATAAAATTACCGCTTACAAAATCGAACTTGATTTTCGGTTTCATCTCTAAACTGAACTTGGTCTTCGCTTTGGAGAAAGATTCGGTTTGGACATGAAATTTACCAAAATCAAGACTCACTTACAAATACAATTATGTTTGATGATCAATATATAAATAGATCATATTAAAGTTGCTGCTCATTGATGATATAACAATCAGTCAGTAAGACAATATTGTATTAGTAAGATTATCATTGTTTATGATAGGCCAAATCACTAAGAGAATGAATATTACATAAATATTTATATAATATAATTGAGTTTTTAATAATTATATTTAATATTGAATCAAATAAATCAGTATTAATTAATATTTGTAAATATCTTAAAATTAAAATAAGTAAAAAAAATTAGTCATAAAAGACTTAATGAGAGATTTGATTTACTGAATATGGATTATTCGGTATACAAATAATTGTGATGATATAATTAAAAAGAATACTATCATTTAATGATCAGTTTTATTGATGGAGGTCTAGTACATTAATTTGGTCTAGAAGAATTAATGTCAGCACGAAGAGAACGAAAGAAGGAAAAATGAGGAAAAATATCTAAGAAATTATTTATTTCTATAAATTGTGAGGAAAAATATGTAAGAAATTATTTATTTACCGTCAATGCTTTCAATTAGTTCTAAGTCACTCTCTGCTAGATTTCTAGGATCAGAATCTTCCTTCTCACGTGCCTCTAACCAATCCTTAATCTCTTCTTCTATTTTTCGTCTGTCATCAACCTCTTGTTCGACCAATGAAATTTTCTCAAGAATTTGTTTTGCCAAGAGAGACAATCTATCAGAACCTGTTAGCATATAAATTGTAAATATTTTTGCATTCCTAGACTATACCATGCAATTAAGACAGGACGTGCAAAAAAAAATTCCAATAAACTGAAGTTTAGAACTAAAAGAGACTAACCAGTGTCATTCTCATCCGATAACAGATGACTGAGGCTATCATCAACATCAAGGCCTAGATGTGCCTCATTCCTTAAATTATTCAATTTAAGTATTAGTTCCTTGATTTCTTCTTTGCTGACTTTCGGCTCAGTTTCTTTCTTGCTGATTTTCGGCAGCTCCAAAGATACTCTTTCATCCTGTAGCAATTTGAAATTTTGATATTATTAAATGCATAATGTAAGCAATTAAATCTCTATACATGTGATTAAATTTACATACTTCTTCTGTAGCTTCAACCTTTAACAAATCTTGTTGTGCATCCATCATTTCCTTTAACAAAAGTTCTATAGCTTCCTGGGAATCGAGCACCTCCTTTGTCAGAAACAAATTGTATAACATTGTCGGAGTTCGGTAGAAGTTCTTTAGTCTCCTCCAACTCTTTTACTACTAACTCAAACTTTTTCTTTGACTTTATCTTCTCAATTTGTTCTTTCTTTAATTTTTTTCCACTGTCAAGGGATCTTTCTAAGTCATTTATTTCGTTGAGGTACTTTTTTGTAACGGATCCTTCTGTTGAGGTACTTTCCCACTATTTCCGATGACAGGTTCTCGCTCTCCATTAGATAATGAACTAGAAAAATTAAAAAATACATAAATACCTAAGAAATATCAAAATAATGCAAGAATAATGCTGGGAACTACATAGAATAATGCAAGAAGTCTAAACATAAAGATAAAGAATGGGAATGTTAATCATAAAGATATGAGCAAAATAGTGCATTAAAATACGCACAAAATCCTTCATAGTTTGACCGCTTGACTTAATGATAAATAAATTTCAAAATTAAAATTTTTTATATGGAAACGAAGCTCTCATTAAAAACATTGGTTTGAACGGTTTGGATTTGTCGTTTGAAGCAAATTGTTGATATACTAGAGGAAGCGTGTTAGCCGTACTCTATATATACTATTTATATTTTATTCATGACGAGATCATTTGAATTTGAAAGGAGGGGGCATTTTGGTCATTTCAAGATTTGACTAATGTCCAAACATGTTCAATTTTGGTCTAGAAGTGTAAGGGATTTGATTTGGGTTCGTTCGGAATTGATTTGAGTCAGTTTAGACTTAAAATGAAGAAGTTATGAATCCAAAAGGACTTATTAGTAGTCATTTTATATTTACAGGGACCCTTTCATAAATTATTAGGACCTGGTTCTTGTAAATTTAACTTTTGGCAAGGTTTAATAGGGAAGTTTGGCGGCCAGGGATTTATTTAGGTTCTGATCAATTTAACTTTCCGGTACCGGTTTGCTTCCCAGTACCGATCGATTTCTTCAGATTCTGATCAATTTGAGACATTTAGCGATCGGTTTTGGGTGATTTTATTTCACAGCTTTGTAGGGGGTTAACAAAGAGTGTGAGAGTAGAGTTTGAGACATTTGCACTTGTACCCTTTATTTTATGAATTTCTAAAGAGGCACTTGTCAATGTTTTCTGCAGTGCTGTTCATGAGGCTGAGAGCTCATATTTGGTTCTAAACATCCGGATTTTTGAATATGAGGATGTAGTTTAAGTATGCAGCTACCTTCTTGGTCATGTTAGGCAACTTTTGTCCAAGTTTCACATTTTTTACCAATTTTATTCTATTTTTTCATCATGAAATTGTGGCAGAAGGGTAGGGCTGCACAAAAAGTTCGTAGTTTATAATTCGATTCGAGTTTGATTCGAAAAAGTTCGTAAAAAATTCGATTCGAAATTGAGTTCGTTCGAAAGTAATTCAAACCAAACTTAGTTCGAAATTAATTTAAACCAAACTCAAACTGGACCTAGTTCGTTTGAA
This sequence comes from Carex parvula, assembly GCA_025461045.1. Lineage (NCBI taxonomy): Eukaryota > Viridiplantae > Streptophyta > Magnoliopsida > Poales > Cyperaceae > Carex > Carex parvula. Next base: position 1,417,378 of record JAJGRW010000413.1, on the reverse strand, counting down.
ATAGGTTCGCAAACAAAACTTAGTTCGAAATTAACTCAAACGTGAACCGTTAATTTTCGCTGATAATGAACTTTAATGTTTTATTTAGGATAATATTTGAGTTTGTAATAATTCTAAGACTTTGGTGATTATTCTGTACATCTATTGATATTTGAATTATACTTTAAATACTTTGGATATTTAAAAACTTTGGTGATGTTGCTCCTGTTGGTTATTTGAAAAACTTTGGATTCTGTGATTGTATAGAACTTTGATTGATTGTACTAAACTTTGGTGTTTGATATAAATTTTGGTATTTATAATGAACTTAGTTATAAACTTTGGTGTACTGTGTAATTAGAATTCAGAATGCCTGAGTTTATATTGAAGTGTTGTAATTTCGAACTATGGTCCAGCCATAAGTCATAACTCCTAAGTCGTAACAAAGTTTGTAAAAGTTCGAAATTGAGTCCGTAAAAAATTCGATTCGAAATTGAGTTCATTCGAAATTAATTCAAACCAAACTTAGTTCGAAATTAATTCAAATCGAACTCAAACTGAAGGTAAGTTCGATTCGGTTCGGTTCGTTTGCAGCCTACAGAAGGGCATCATCAGTTTATTTATTTTGCTGTCACAAACTTGTAATTTTTGTTGTGAGCAATTGGCTACATGAAATTTTATATTCTTTATATGAAAATGTTCCTTATGATGTGTATCTCATGCATGATTTATTCGGTGACCACTATTTTGCATGTCCAAAACCCTATAGAATCAGAATAAGGAAAAGAAAGAGCATGAGTTTAGTCCTTTAATGCAAAAGAACACTATCTCAACTCGTGTATATTTTTTTTTAAGAGTTAATAAAAGGGACATTGAGTTAGTCCTCTAATACAAGAGAACACTGTCCAATACCACCCTTGATTAGGGGTGTTCATCGGTTTGGTTCGGTTGAAATTGAACCGAACTAGGTAAACCAAAGTTATAATTCGGTTTTAAAAATAAAATTGAACCGAACTAATTTAGCATTGCAACCGAACCAAATCGAATCAAAGTTTTATTTCGGTTTGTTCGGTTCAAACTGAAATATAATAATTTTTTTATTTAAAGCAATTGATTTATAATAAACCGAAGTATATTAAGAAATAAACTGAGGTATTAAGAAATAAATCGGGATATTAAGAAATAAATCGGGATATTAAGAAATAAACTAAAGTATTTAAAGCAATTGATGAAGAAATAAACTGGGGCGGTCTAGACCAAATTCATAATATATAAAATTTCGATCGGTTCGGTTATTTCAGTTTTCAAATTTTTCAAACCGAACCGTACCGAAATTATAATTCAGTTTTAAAAAGCAAATTGAACCGAACCATTAAACTGAAAAAACCGAACTGTTTAGTCCAAACTAATTCGGTTCGGTTCAAAACCGACTAAACCGGACCCAACGAACACCCCTACCCTTGATCAACAGCCAAGAAAAGAAGAAAAAGGGAAAATAGATTTTTTTAATTTCTTTTTCCTACCAGCATAAAGAAAAATAAAGAAAAATGCAAGAAAGAAAGTAAAGAAAAAGGCAAAATAGCAAAAGATCAATCTCCCAGTAAGAACCTTTATTGATTCATCGTATCCTTACAATCTATGGTTCATCGTATCCTTACAATCTATGATTCATCGTATCAAGGAACTCATTATGTTGCTGTCAAACCATTCTGGTACCATACCAGTTAGATGTAGTACACCTAGGGTTTCTCAAACTTCTATGGTTTCCAGAACTTAAGGGAATTGCACATATTAGCCGGATGTTAGTAATTTTACAAAACTTAATTCTCTCTCCAAACTGAAAACGTGGTTATCAACCAAATCATAAAAATCATGTAAAAAAAAAATGATTTGACTTCGAATTTTAAATGCAAACGAAGCCCCGAGATAGAGATAAGAGGGAGAGAGATGGTGAAAATGACCCACCTGATCTGAGGAGAGGAAACTTAATCAGTAGAGGTGGAGGACGAGCTGATAGAGCGTTAAAAGTTCTACAATTGGACTTGCTAGGGTTCTGAGAGAGGGAGATAGAGAAGAGGGAGGAGAAAGGGAAGGTAGCACAGTTGGCCGTCGAGAGTTTGATTCCCTCACGACTGTTTAAAAAAAAAAAAAAGAGAAGACAGAGAGATTTCAAAAAAATTCGAACAAGCAAAGAGGGGACAAAAAGAGAAAGGGTGCGATCAGAATGAGGGATTTTCGCTCAAACAAGAAATAGAAATGATTCGGAACGCAGAAATAAAAGAAAATAGAAACGATTCGATTCGCTAAAGTAAAATGCCCCTAACTCTTGTTTTCTCCAATCTGAGTCTATGTTGGAGCGGGAAGCAGAGGAGAGGAGAAAGTTAGAGAAAGGTTTTGAGAAGGGTTTGAAGCACAAGAGGGAAGCGGTTCAGAGAAGAGGAAGAGAGAGAGTGATGCGAAAATTATCCTATTTCCGACAAAAACTTTCCTATGGCATCACCGTAATTTAGATGAAATTTATGACTATTTTAAACTATCGTCAAATTAATTCTTTTTTTTTAATTAGCCAATCCAATCACAAAAATTCAGTTTTAAATCATGTCTTTTCAACTCTATTCAATTCAAATGAATTGAACTTTTATTATACTTTGTTTCTGATCAGATCCAAAGTGATCGATTGGCTAGGGACGCGCATTAACGGAGAGATCAAAATCATGATAGGTGCGGATCTTGACGCATATCTACCGGTCATGATTTAAAACACAGAAGAGGCTATGCTTTCCAAAGCATTTTGTATGTATGCATGTATATCAATTATGAAATTTTTAACTAACTATTTTTTAATATTTGCGTAGTCTTATGTTACTTATATAAGTCGATGAAACGAAATTCAATCGTTATTATTAGCTTATGAACTATCACATTATCGGATAACATACACATTTCGAGAAAATGTACTTTCAAACTTAATTTTATATTTTTTTAATAATATAAATATATGAGTGAGACTACGGTATAGATCAATATCTTCATTTTTAAAGTCGTTTGAACCATTTAACATGAAATTCATATGAAAATATACTTGCAAACTAAATTTTATATTTTTTTTAATTTTTTTCACTATTATTTTTTATAATTAGAAAATTACTTGATATAAAAATTCTACATTGTTCAAAAATAATGATTTTTCTACCTGTCTAAAAAAATAGTTTTTATAAATAGTTCAAAAATAATGACAGTTAAAATGCATTATTTTTTCCTGAACGGTTTTCTATAGTATCAGATGAGGATCAAACTTACAAACTATTTATAATGCTTTTTTAGTATCACACAAAGGACAATATTTGTTTTTTTTCACATATAGTTTGTATATATGAATGCTTTTGTAACAAAAATCGAACATCTGTTACAAGTCCTCATTAATCACCGCCGAATAACTAAAGTTATAATTTTATTTAAAACCTAAACTTGCAGATTAAAAAAAGAAGAAAGAAAAGAAAAAAAGAGAACTCTTGTGTTTCGATCCGTGCTTATGTGATGCTTGTATGAACGAGACAATTATAGTTCAGGAGCTTCGAGATAGATTTTTTTATTTTATAGCTGGAATCTGTTTTAGCTAAAATTTGATGAAGTCTTGAAATTTAACTCAAAATCATTTCATGTCACACCAAATTAATAGTTTAATCCACCGCAGATCACCAAATGAGAGTATGAGACAGTTCAACAAAAATTGGCGGTGCTAATTTTCCTATTTCAGTGGTTTTGAGGAGTCCCGGGGGCAATATTGATACAAAAGAGAAAAATATAAAAAAAAAGAAAAAAGACAAAAAAAGATGGCGTACCTCATCTAAGAAAACTATAGCTCCATCAGGGAGGTCATTAGCAAGGGAAAATACATAAAGTTTAATGAGCAAAAGTTGTTATTTATTGATTAATGACTTTGGCTTATATAGCCTTACAACGCAATCTTATAATTAATACCCTAGATTTACCCTAGATTCTCCCTATATTATCTCATAATGACACGGGCCTAATCCTAATTAGGCCCATAAACACCCAACAATATATAAACATACAATAAATCTCAACACTCCCCCTCAAGATGGGCGAAAGATATCCACTAAGCCCATCTTGTCACATCCTCTCGCTAAGTCCAACGAATTTAGTCCTTTCGTCAGACAATCTGCTGCTTGGTCTTTAGTTGCAACATGGCCTAACTCCAGGAGTCCACTGTTCAACTTCTCCTTGATGAAGAACCTATCGATCTCGATATGCTTGGTCCTATCATGCTGCACTGGATTGTTAGCGATACTGATGGCTGACTTGTTATCGCACCATAACTTCATTTGGGCCCCTCGGTCCACCTCGAGCTCCACCAGCAAGGCTCTCAACCACAACATCTCTGCCACGCCTAATGCCATGGCCCTGTACTCTGCCTCGGCTGTGGATCTCGCAACCACTGTTTGCTTCTTGCTCTTCCAGGAGACCAAATTGCCCCCTACAAACATACAATATCCAGACGTGGACTTCCTGTCATCGGCACAACTAGCCCAGTCTGAATCACAATAGCCTTCAATGTTCAAGTGCCCATTCTTCCTGAAGATCAACCCCTTCCCTGGTGCACTCTTCAGGTACCTCAGAATCTGGTACACAGCATCCATGTGACCCTCTCTAGGGTCATGCATATAGCGACTCACCACACTCACAGCAAAGGATATGTCGGGACGAGTGTGGCTCAAATAGATCAAGCGTCCCACCAACCTCTGGTACCTCTCTCTATCAACTGGCTCTCCTGCCTCAGCACTCAGCTTGAACTTCTGGTCAATGGGAGCAGCCGCAGGTTTGCACCCTAACATACCTGTCTCTGTAAGCAAATCTAGCACATACTTCCTTTGAGATAAAACAATCCCTTCTTCACCACGAGCTATCTCGATCCCAAGGAAGTACCTCAGCTGCCCCAAGTCTTTTACCTCAAACTCCTTGCCCAATTTGGCCTTCAGCTGAGCAATCTCACCCTCATCATCACCAGTGATAATCATGTCGTCCACATACACAGCAAGCATTGTAGTGTGAACTCCATGTCGTCTAAAGAACACTGTATGGTCTGCATTGGTCTGTCGATACCCCATGCCTACCATAGCTCTCCTAAACCTGTCAAACCAGGCCCGAGGAGACTGCTTCAGCCCATAAAGAGACTTCTTGAGTCTGCACACCTTACCAGCCGTCTGTTTCGTGCTGAAACCTGGTGGTACCTCCATGTATACCTCCTCCAACAAATCACCATGGAGAAAAGCATTTTTCACATCAAGCTGGTGTAACTTCCAACCCGCATTCGCTGCCAAGGAAATGAGTGTTCGCACTGTGCTCATCTTTGCCACGGGTGCAAAGGTCTCATCATAGTCGATGCCATAAGTCTGACTGTACCCCTTTGCTACCAATCGGGCCTTGTAGCGCTCAACCCGACCCTTTGGGTTTTGCTTCACTGTGAAGACCCACTTGCAACCCACTGCCTTCTTGCCTGGTGGTAGTGACACGAGCTCCCAGGTGTTATTCTTGTCCAGAGCCCCAAGTTCCTCTAGCATGGCAGCTTTCCATTTCGGATCCTCCTTAGCAACCTGCCAACACTTAGGGATAGAGACAATGTCCAAAGATGCAATGAATGCTCCATGTACAGGTGATATGTGAGAGTAAGAGACAAAATGGGCAATATCATGTGGAAAGCCATATCGATCAGGTGGAACTCCCGCATTGCTGCGAGAGGTCCTCCTTATCGATAGGGGAGTGGGAGGAGTAGAGAGAGGAATCATATCACCTGTGTACTCTGAATCTGAGGTAGATGGTATAGGTGTCTCAGGAGTCGGAGAAGGCAGGGACAAGGTACTTGGCACAGGTGGCACTGTTGGCATAGCTCCCTCAGCTTCCTTTCTTCTCCTCGTGTATACTCTCAGCTCCCCCTGAGTCTGAGTTCCACCATTCTCGGGTTCGGTCCTCTCACCACCCGGCACCACAGCCGACTCCATAATCGGCCCAACCGGCGTAATCGGGCAAGGAATATCCCCCACACTCACCATCCTCCTCTCAATATCGCTACTATCCTCCCCCTCTCGCCTCGTACCTCCTGTATCGAGCGAATCCTCAAAAGGCGATGCAACTTGAGAGGAGTAGTATGGCTCTAACTCTCTAAATGTGACATCCATACTAACAAACAACCTCCTCTCCACCGGACTCCAGCAAACATACCCCTTCTGAGTAGCCGAATATCCAACAAACACACACTTCACAGCCCTTGGATCAAGTTTTCCCACATTTGGTCTGTTGTCCTGCACGAAGCACACACAGCCAAAAATTTTGAGAGGGAGAACATTTCCATTCTTTCCTCTTAGCATCTCAATCGGAGACTTCCAATCCAATACCCGTGAGGGCATCCTATTGATCAGGTAGGCCGCTGTTAGGACTGCTTGCCCCCACAAATATTTTGGTACCTTCATTGACATCATCATACTCCGGGTCACCTCAAGGAGATGCCTGTTCTTTCGCTCAGCTACCCCATTCTGCTCTGGTGTGTAAGGACAGGTGGTTTGATGTTGTATTCCCTGGGATGACAAGTAATCTCCAAATGCCCTGTTGACATACTCTGTCCCATTGTCAGACCTCAATACCTTCACAACTGCACCGTATTGAGTCTGAACCCCTTTGTGAAAATCTTTGAAGCAGGCAAACACATCACCCTTGTTTTTCATCAAATAAAGCCAGGTCACACGAGAAAAACAATCAATGAAAGAAACAAAATATCGAAATCCATTCATAGTAGTTGTGGGACAAGGCCCCCATACATCTGAATGTACCAACTCAAAAGGCAAAGTACTCCTATTACTAGAGCTTGAATAAGAGCTTCTGGTGTGTTTTCCTAACTCACATGCATCACATACCAATTTTTCTTTATTAGCCTTTTCAAACAAAGGCGGATACAACCTACTCAAAACAGAAAAAGATGGGTGACCTAAGAGCCTATGATGGAGCAACAGTAGATCCTCCACACTCCTCCCAACTCCTCCTACATCCTCTACAATAGATGAGAGAGCCGAATCCATACTCCCCTTATCTATGTACCACAGCCCGCTACGCCATGTGCCAGTCCCAAGTCGCCGGCCGGTCTCCTTCTCCTGAAAGATCACCTTTGGAATATCAAACAAAACAACACATTTTAGTTGTGATATAATGGCACTAATGGACAAAAGGTTTACAGGAAAGGAAGGAGCATGCAAAACATTGGACAAAGTCAAAGTGTTGGTACATTGCACGGTACCCTTACCAACCACGGGCTGAGCCGTGCCATCAGCAATCTGAATGCTCTCTGGGACTGCTAGGTGAGTATAGGAAGAAAACTCCCTAGCAGCACCAGTCACATGTCGAGATGCACCAGAGTCGACTATCCAATCTGATGATCTAGTGGTGGATATAGAGGCTAGAGCAAGTGTATCACAAGTACCTGTGGCTGAGTGAGCAAAGGAAGCGATGTTACCCTTGGATGAAGATGAGGTGGACGCATCATCGAGCACACCCTTCTGCTTTTTCTTCATCAAGGCAGTATAAGCATCCACAACTGCCTGCTCCTCCTCAGAGTGACCCACCTCAGCCATACCGCCTTCTTCCTCTTCATCTGCTACCATCAGATTTGCCCGGTAGCCCCCTCTTCCACCACCTCTGCGACCCCCACGGCCGCGACCACAACTCCCAAACTGTCCCCGTCCACCTGCATCTCTCTCCTTTGGTGGCTTAGGACAAGTCTGCCTCAAGTGACCTACCTCCCCGCAGTTGTAGCACTGCCGAGTCTCGCCCCTGTGTCCTGTGTTACCTGACCGTGAGGCCGCTAGTGCTGACTTCCCTCCTGTAAGTCCAGCTGCACCAGACTGGAGCTTAATCCTACTCTCCTCCTGTACCATGGCTGAAATCGTCTCATCCAGTGATGGAATATTCGGCTGTGCTAGCAACACTGCACACCTCTGCTCAAAAACCGGGTCCAACCCTCTCATAAAGTGCATAGTCCTCCTCTGAGCATCTCGCTCCCCACACCTACACGAGGGATCGCTGCATGACAAAGCTGGTGAGAAATGATCAAAATCAAACCACAGTCGCTCCAGATCTGCGGCATACTCCTGGATCGATCGATCTCCCTGCACTACTGTCTCGATCTCCCTCTCAATTTGAAACACCCTCAGACTATTTCCTACTCCATCATAAGTCTTCTTCAGCTTCTCCCAGACATCCTTCACCCGATCTATGCCCTCTACTGTGGAGGCGATAGAAGGAGTCAATGAACTCAGAAGCCACATGTATACTGTCATATGAGTGGACTTCCACTCGACCTTCTCTGGAGATCCCGCAGGTGGCTCCTTCTTTTCACCAGTCAAGTACCCCTCCAGATCTTTCCCCTCTAAAGTGTACCTTACCCGACGCGACCAGCTCAGATATGTAGCTGGCCCATCGAGCTTCCTGTCGAGCGGTGGAAGGACTACATTCGGCGCTGGCCTCGGTGTGCTCTCACTCGCAGTCACACTGAACGCTCGCATCAGCGTCTGCAGCTCGGTGAAACTCAGCTTCGCCATAATCTCCTCCATCGGATTCTTGCCTTCTTCGGTCATTAATCAGACTTAGATCCCCTTGTCACACACCAAGTTCGAATCCCTCCTACCTCGTCTTCTTGACCCGACCTCGATCTATCTCATCAGATTCGAGTCGAATTCGATTAAATCACAAAACCCAATCACAAAACCCCTCCAGATTTATCTCATCAAGAGACTCTTTGTACTCTTTTTTTTTTTTTTCAACAGATCACACCGAGACAAAAGAGAAAAGAGAGAAGAGAGAGAAGAGAGATCGGAGAGAAAAGAGAGGTCAAAAATCGGACCAGCAGAGAAAAGAGAGAAGAGAGAAAAGAGAGATCGGAGAGGACCATAATCGGACCAAGAGAAAAGAGAAAAAAAGAGAGAGGAAAGGACCAGCAGAGGCTTAGGCGGCCAGCAAACGTTGAGGCGGCGGCCAGCAAAGGCTGAGGCGGCGGCGGCGGCGGAACCCTAGCAGTGGGCCTGGCGGCGGCCTGGCAGAGCACCTGTGGGGCGACGTCTGGTGGAGCAGCGGCGGCAGCAGCTATGTGGTGGCGCTATAGTAGCGAAATGCTACAGTAACGGGTTTACTGTAGCTAACCCTAACCCTAATGTTAAGGCTCTGATACCATAAAGTTTAATGAGCAAAAGTTGTTATTTATTGATTAATGACTTTGGCTTATATAGCCTTACAACGCAATCTTATAATTAATACCCTAGATTTACCCTAGATTCTCCCTAGATTATCTCATAATGACACGGGCCTAATCCTAATTAGGCCCATAAACACCCAACAATATATAAACATACAATAAATCTCAACAATACATTACCCATCAAGCGCTCACTTTCACCATAGTACTTTGACATGATGATTTCTAGTGGTACATATAACAATGGAACTCCCTATTAAAAAAAATTAAACAAGAAAATGTTGAAGTATAGTTTATTGACTTTATTCATAGAAAAAAAAGGAAAACAAAGCATATCTAAAATTTTTCCAATCACGTACAGATTGACTTGCCATTACTCTAGCTGAGGATGTCTTACCAGTCCCAGCAGAGCCAAAGAAAATTAACCAAATGAAATACTTAATAATATAATTCAGGTGTTATTTAAAGTGCACTAAAGGAAAACCTGGTGGGCCTTCAAACAGGATGGCCCGCGGGGTCTATTTGTCTCAAATTTTCGGCGGGTCCCGCGGGCAATGTCATCATAAACTTCCGGGCTTTGCAATGCCAAAAGCACAGTGTCTTCCATTTCCCTACAAATATTACGATATCATGGATCCAGATTCCAGAGTATCGAATTACCCAGTTTGCTCATTTTGGCAGGATCATCATAGAGGGTTTAGGGTTTATCCCAGTGGTTCAGGTCCATTTTATAAGCTTTTTTATTTCTTAAGCCGGTCGACTAAAATACATCAAAATTCTATTCCAAATGTTCCACAACAATTGTACTGTAATCCAAATATCAATTCTTGTAATCAACAAAGTGCTGACAGCATGCCAACATCTTAAGAATTAATTAGGAAACGACCGACATCAACTAAGTCAAAACTTGGCGAAAGAGACAATATAAACTGTACGCCACATTGTTCAAAACCAAGGAGGTCTAGTACTGCTGGTATGGAATTAATATATATCAGACTATGGACAGCAATACAATTCCTTTGTAGCTCATTGTTTGTACAATAATGGCTTTAATTGTACAACTCAGTTTAAGTTGTGGTATGTAACAGGAAGTCGGTTTAGATTAAGGATTTCGCATTTGAGATCATCACAATTGATTGCACAAATGTATGCCATAATCGGGGTTAATCTCTGCTAAATTATTCTGTAGCGGCCTAATTGTAGTCATAAGATATTGATATTGGATGGAAAAACTGAAGGTCAGATGAGATTTTTTATTTATTTAGAAATAAAAAAATATTTTCTGCTGGAAAGGGAAGGGTTGTGGCTGGTTTTTGAAAAATAGATGACACAGCACCGTGAAATGGTGTGAAATACGGTGCGACTATTTTTCGACCCGGCCACAAAGACCACAGGCCAAACCACACCAAAAATGAGAATAGTGGTCACACCGCACCATTAGTATGGTACCAGCAAGTTTCAAGCTTTTGTCGCAACCATTTCAGTCTAATAAAGGCTTCGAAAAAAGACTTACACCACATCATTGGTACATTGTGAGAGAGTTTTGGGATTTTCTGTGGCAGGTTAGGGGGCTGGGTCGAAAAATAGTCACACCGCACCATTGGTGCGATGTAAGGCAGCTCCCCATGTTTACTTTGGTGCAGTGTCATCCATTTTTCGAAAATCGACTCCATCCCTTCCCTTTCCAGCAGGAAATATGTTTTTTATTTCTAAATAAAAAAATCGTCAGATGAAATGCTAACATGTCTGGCATAGCAATCCTTGGCATATATGACAGTCAGTACTATTACCTCTTTTGCTCATCATATCCAGCAATATTTTCCCATGATACAGTACCATCCACCAGAGTATCAGTTGTCTCATTCAACCCATATATTCTAACTCCCATGGCTTCTAAATCAGACAGTGCCTTTTCCGAAGTTGGCGATTCTCTTGTACTTCCTTTTCGAGATGCATATGCCTTGCTGTTCTTCCCCTGACGATCCCTTCAGATCTTTTCGACCAGCTAACTTCAGTGCGCTGACCACTGCATCAATCTCTTTTGAGTTGAATCTTCCTTGCTTGATGAACTCAATTTCCTAAAAGTAAAACAGCGTACCAATCAGGTATATCTACCATATTATGTTTTGGATGCGACTTCCTCCATAGACAACCTTGAGCAGAAATATAATTATGTCTTAATTTGAACGAACTAAGGTCATAAACTACAGCCATTTAATTTGAGAGATACAAAGAGAAAAATTACTGATGACATCTATTAAAAGGACCAGTGCCTTGCATACCCCCACAATAGCAATATACATATCTGGCAAGACAAGACAGATGATACACCCGTATAAAATAGCAAATGCTAAATGTGCTCCTATAACAATTCAGAAAAAAAAGATATCCTTTGTGTCATTCGCTTCAAATGGTGTTTAAAAAAATACCCAAAATAGCCTCCTTCCTCGAGACTTCCCTTTAGAGAAAAACGGATAAACATGTAGCTACTGCACTTTACTAATTACTAGATGATAGTTACACGTGATATTGTGACTAACTTGAGATGTTATTGTGCTCTACATTGGTCTGAATTTTATTTTGACGTTTTGCTCAGACACATATGAAATGTTTGTTTTGACGTTAAACTTTTCACTTATGAGAACATGAAGTAGCTTTTTTGTGTATGTGTTCCAGAAATCAAACAACACTAAAAAAGAAAAGGCGAAAGGGTAAGGAGGGAAAACTGACAGTAAATTAAATTCAGCAGCAATTATCGACTCAAAACTCAAAATAGAAAAATCATCCTCAGCCTTCTCTCCCGCTTCAGTCTTCTTTAAAGGGGGGCTCAAAGTTATCTGCTTCGCAGCAGCACTGAAAGTAGAATCCTCAGTTATGAAATATCCCAAGATTTATAAAACTGGTTTAACTATTTTGCAAATAATAAAAAAAGGGAAAAAAAAAAAAAACACTTTTATACTGACTTGTCCCAAGCACGTTGCAACATTTCTGACCCACTGCCGTCCTGTTCAGCATCGATCCCAAGATGTGTGGTAATGTCTATGATCAGGTGCGACATCTCACATGCAGGGGGGATTTTGAACTTCACAGTTACCTGCTATGGGTGTTGTCAATTATCCATTAATATTGAATTCCTCATTGTAAAGATATTTATCTACAGGTCATGGTCGGTACACGAACTACTCAGAATAATGGATGCATGTATTTGATAACAATCCAGCTGAGCTGGCCCAAACAATGGAAAAACCATGAGGTTCAATAAATCAAAGTAATCCAGTCATGGTGCAGCTATGCATCTAAGGCTCTCGAGGAAATGCCTCTGAGAAAATCCCAACCATGGGCCACGGCACTCACAAATTGTTATCAATGATAAATTGAAAGTAAGAATTTATTGCTAAGCTCTACAAAATAACTATACATGGATAATTGATTTGATTGACAGTGCAGGAACTTGTTTCAGGACTAGAGGTTTAATATATTTTATATTAGAAACAACATTAGAAATTATAACAGTATACACTCTGTGTGTGTGTGTGTGTGTGTGTTAATGTACTGAAATTAGTGCTTATTTAGAAACTGGAATTGAAAGAAGGAACATGATTGGAGTCTGCATAAGCAACCTGTACGGACCCGAGACCCACAGACCCGATAGAAATGCCAAAGGTAAGAGGGACATAAGGGAGAAGTGTTGGCACTGGACTCTGGGACCCGGTTGGGTTACAAGATCAAGATCAAGATCAAGCGACGAAGAAAGGCGGAGAAGAGAGAGAGGTGCCTCATCGACACCGGAGATTGAGGAGGAGTGGCGCCATGGGAGAGCTGGCTTAGAGAAAACTCGGCAGCAAAAATACTGTCCCAATATGTACTAATTGGACACCTGCCTGTACATTATCAGTAAGATGTCATATTAAATACCTGCCTGTTATATTATATATAGTAAGCTAATAGACATCCTTAAAGATTTTTATCAGTACAAACTACAAAGTGATTAACCAAATCGGTAATGTTGTACTTGCTGATAATATACCAAGTTACCAACTGCCTACTGGTATGACACTGATACTCTATGACAACTCTAGGGACATCCGTGTGGCCGCACTAAAGCTTCTGGGAAACATTTCCTCATACATGGGGCAAGAGCTCTCTGACGCCTTTGGCCTCCTCAGCAGCCTCATGCGCATCATATCAGACAGCAACATAATAACAGAAGAACAAACTGCGGCAGTCAAACTCTTAGCCGACCTCCCTGAGAGGGCGGCTGGTCTAACACGTCAGCTCTTCGACTTGGGAGCCTTCCGAACCCTAGCCATCAAACTCTCTGAAATAAAGAATGGTGTCATTTTCAGTAACCGCCACGTCACCGTATTCCAAGAAGGCGTAGCCCACATCCTCTGCTGCATCACCTATGGCCTCAGTGAACCCAACTACCTGAATTTTGCCATACAGTATGACCTCGGCAAGGTATTTTTGGATTTATTGCAAATGACTGGGCAGGACAATTTGCAAATTGCATGTGTCACGGTGTTAGGAAATCTCTCACAAGAGAGCAAAAATCTGACAATAATGCCAGATCCACCAACAGTGAAATGCTGCCGAGTTATCTCTAAGCCAGCTCCAGTTCAGGATTTATGCCGTGTGCATCATGGTTTCTGTTCAATGAGAGAGACATTCTGTCTTCTCCAAGGGAGAGCAGTTGAGAGGTTGATTGCATGTTTGGACGACCAAAACGAGAAAGTTGTCGAGGCGGCACTAGGGGCACTTTGCACACTGTTGAGTGATGGTCTGGATATAATGGAAGGGGTCTCTGTTTTGTATGAGGCGGAGGGTATAAGGCCGATACTCGATGTTTTAGTGGAGAACAGGGGTAATGGAATAACTCAGAAGGCAGTTTGGGTAGTGGAGAGAATTTTGAGGGTAGAGGATATTGCGAGAGAGGTGGCTGGTGATCAGAGCATAGGCAGCGCACTCGTCGAGGCATTCAGGACCGGAGATTATAGAACGAGACAGATTGCTGAAAGAGCATTGAAGCATGTTGATAAGCTGCCGAATTTTTCCAGTACATATCAACAGTTTCAGAGAGCTTAAATTTATTGGTCTTTCATTGTTTGAGTGTGTGTGTGTGTCTGTGGGTTTAAGAAGCGAGTTTTGTAAAGAGGGTTTATTCTTTTTATTTTTTACATTTATACTGTCATTTTTCGTTTCGTTATGTTCTTGTAAAGTGTAATATACATTTTTTTTATTTTTTTATATTTGTGTATTAACATGCTGGATATTGTAAATGTTAATATTTAATTGGGTAGGTTTATTGTAGAATGTTTTGTTCTTCTCTCTGTCCTAAAACTGTGCGCTTCTCTCGTTTTCTATTTTATTGGATTGTCATAATTGGGAGAGCTGCTTGCTGGCTGAAAGAGAAAGAGTGAAAGCCACATATAAAAATAATATCTCATGTGACTTGACAAATTAATGACAAAATGAATTTTGACAAGAACTGTCTTAATTAGCGATGGTGATGGTGATGGTGATGGTGATCACATGACTACCTACTACCAAATCTTAATTAGCGGTATAATATAATCAAATCATACAAGTATACAACCAACCACATTGCCATTTAAACTGGCCACAAAGTAAAAGATCTCCTCATAGGTCATAGCAAAGCATGGGAGGCACAACGCTGCCACTGTTGAGCAAGGAAGAAGAGGAGGCCTCAGAAGCATGGGAGAGAGAATTGATGCGGCAGGGACCACAATGGAATCTTGTGAGGCAGAGGCGGGTCGCTACATGGGAATGGAGCAACCTGTGGTGCCTGTCCTGGGCCTCGGTCGTTATACAACTGTCGGCTTTTATGATTGGTACTGTCAGTATGATGTTTGCTGGCCGGCTCGGGACACTTGAACTTGCTGGTGTTGCAGTCACCGGTGTGGGTGTGCAGTCTGTTGAATTCGGTGTCTCGGTAAGCAAGTTTAGAAAACTAGAAATTATTTGGATAAAATTGGGGTACAAGTTTAGCTTCAACTTCTTTAGTTGATCAACTGGGGATAAAGATATTGACAGAGCTAGTTTAGCTTCACCCAGCGCACGATCAACAGTGACAAAAAGGAAAAGTATGTAACTGGTGCGCTGCATGAAGCTAAACCAGATCTGTAAATATTTTACCCATCGTTTGGGCTGACCATTTTATTTTGGGGGTACCCATCCATCCCAGCTACATGATACGTATTCACCGAAAGAAGAGAAATAAATCTAGTGTGTGAATTTTTTTTTTTATTGATAATGAGGAAATTCAAGGAGAAAGTAGTAATAGTAGTTTCATTTCATATATAGACACCCAAAAAGGCTTAATTAAATCTTAACGACCATTCATGTACACCATGTGGTCGTTCAAGCTAAGCTGTGTTTACTTTTTAGATTTAGTACCATGCAGATGCAGTTAGTAAATAGTTTTCCAATTTATCATGTTTACTTATTAATGCAGTTTATTTGATTACATATACTCAATTCAGTACAGATCTGTCGACATATATACTCAATTAACTGACAGCCACACTATCAAAATTAGATATGACTATATGTGAACAGTTTCCTACAATACGATGTATTACAGCTTGGCATGGCGAATGCAGTTCAAACAATCTGCGGGCAAGCTTACGGTGCCAAGAGATACAAAACCATGGGAACAACACTTCAAAAGGCTCTCATGCTTCACTTCATAGTTGCCATCCTCCTTGGATTCATGTTCTATTATTCTGGCACTTTACTAGTTGCGATTGGCCAGGAAGAAGAGATCGCCTTTATGGGCCAATCTTATGCACGTGGCTTAATCCCTCATGTTTTGGCTATCATGCTTTACACACCAATGCAAAGGTTTCTTCAAGCTCAGAATATAGTGAACCCGGTGCGTGAAAAATTAATTCCTCATCATGAATGTGTATAGATGTATTTTCTGGAAATGCTTATAATTTGTTCATCAGGATTATTGATGTCTCAAACTAAGTCAATTTCAAAGGGGGTAAAATAATGTAGTGAATTTATCAGGTGGCGTATATCTCCATTACCATTCTCGTCTTTCATGTGTTGATTACATGGTTAGTGGTAGTGGTGCTGGAATTTGGAATTTCGGGGGTTTCACTTGCGATTAGTTTTTCGTGTTGTTTGCTCACACTCTTCACATGGCTATACATTGTTCATAGCACAGCATGTAAAGAGACATGGAGTGGTTTTTCTTCAGATGTATTTGCTGGTTTTTGGGATTATGTCAAGCTTGCACTTGCATCGACTGTTATGACAGCGTGAGTTTTTTCACAGTTGTACCGGTGCTTGCAATTTTGTGAAGGTTCCTCCTCATACTGGCCCTAACTGGTATAGTCTGATACAAAAAAGATTTCATCAACTTAATAAACACAAACCCAATAAAGGAAGATTGCCTACCAGATCCAGGTAGGTCTGGTTTTGTACAACCTTTAGGTGCCGGTACCATAATGGTGAAGGTTATATATCTAGTGCAGTGCCTACTACCAAGATCCAAGATGGCAATTGTTCATGCTCTTCTCTTTGCACAAATAAGCCAAATTTCTTTCAACAGGTTGGAGATATGGTACTTACCAATGATCTCTCTACTTAGTGGTTACCTTCGAAATCCTGAAATCTCCCTTGATGCCATTTCTATATGGTACGTTATTTATATACTTTTGGAGAAATTTTTTTCTTGTTTCGTAGTGAAGTCAGTGGGTCTCCCCCCACTTTTGATCAACACACACACACACACACACACACATCAATTTTGAATTAGTGAAAAAATTAAATTAAATATCGCATTTCTAACCTTTTGAATTCTGACTTATCTCAGTACCAATTGGTGGAATTGGGACTTCATGATCATGTTTGGTCTGAGCAATGCTGCCAGGTTAGAGGAAATATAACAAATCTTTACTACCCTAGCAAGGGATTCAAATCATTAAGATAAATGTTTACTCAATTTATCTAACTAAAGATTTTGATGGTTTTTATAATGAAAACAGGAGATCATGAATATATACCCAGAAAGTCCAAAATATATATATCAATATGCACCGGGCACAGGCACACACATGACATATTAGTTATCCTTTTGCATATTTTTTATTTAACTAATCAAGTCTGCATTAATTTTGGTGTATAGCTGAATAAAGTGCGTAAAAAATTCTCTGTTGACTTATATTTCTTATGCAAAAGACAATATCATTTCTTATGCATCTGCATGCATTACATTTTTTTGCATAGAAGGTGTTTGAAGAAATGATTATAAATTAAATCATGACTACTGATATGTTCAACCTGTTCTGATAATGTGCGTGGTAAGATCATGACTTGTAACTGTAAACAAGTTCAACCCAGTCAGGTTCGACAATCAGAAAATGAATTTAATCCAGGTCATCCAAATTAATATAGTATGCATCAAGCATGGAAAGCTGAATATCAAGTTCAGTTATGATGTTCTAAAAGAGTCCAATTCAAACTGTTTAAAAGAGTCTAATTTAAGAGACCCATGGAGCAAGTAAGAGAATCTGTAAAATTCCATGATGGAAATGAAAAGTTGTTCAAGATATTTTACCAAATATGATAAATCCTTCTTTAAATTTTTTGAACTTTTGCAGTGCACGAATAGGTAAAGAACTTGGTGCTGGCCACCCAAGACTGGCCAAGTTCTCAGCAATAGTGGCAATAATTACAACAATTGCACTCAGTGTGGTTGTCACTGCTTTAATATTGGTGCTTACAACTCAGCTCGCAAAGCTATTCACTTACAACACCGATGTGATTGCTGAAGTGAAAGATCTATCGCCTTTAATGGCAATCTCCATCATGTTAAATGGCATCCATCCAATTCTGTCAGGTAATGCCAATAAATATGTGTAATATTGCCTTGCAATTACCAGTTCCCAGAAACGCCCTTGGGATACCTCCAATACCTCTTCAAGAATTGCTATCTGAGGAACTATATCTAATAGTAACAAAAGGAAACCTAAAAATTAATGAGTGCATTATCATGGAACCGTATACCAAATGAATCGTGCAATTTTAACCGATAGAAACTCAATTGACAAACAAATATATGTATGATTGAGACTATTCATTGCATTTAAATTAGGTCCTCAATCACACCTTATTGTTACCTCAATGATCCTCAATTAGGGAACTTATAGAACCCAAGCAAAGTAGGGATTGAATTTGTCGAACTGCACCATCTGACCTGTAGCAGAGTATAATTGCTAATAGGACCTCACCAGAAATGCTTAAAGAATAGAGTTACATTTAATTACAATTTAACGGGGTTGTTGAAAGTTATGCATTTGTCTTGTCTTTTCTTTGATGTAGAAAAGTTCTGCTCATGCCATTCTTGAATATACGATTGCATAATAAGAGATCACCATTATTAAGTAGTGTTAGCATTTTAGGTGTTGCTGTGGGGAGCGGTTGGCAAGATTTTGCTGCATATGTAAACATCATTTCATATTACTTGATTGGCTTCCCCATTGCATATTTTCTTGGATTCAGGATGAGCCTCGAACTTACTGTAAGTACATTATAGATTCCTTCAACAACTGCAGCTAGCTGTTAGTAAATTCTACTGATTATTCCATCTAAATTGTAGAAAAATATATTTCTTAATTATAATCTACAGGCACCTAAGAACCAGCCTTTGGTCTAGTGGCAAAGACACATGACTCCCATGTGAGAGGACATGGGTTTGAAACCCATAAAGTGGGGAAATCCTCTGTAATATAAACAAGAATTTGAAGGAAACTAGTAGGCTAGACCTCCATCTTTTATTTCAAAAAAAATAATCTACAGGCACCTATGGTACTTGCAATCTCTAGCATGTTCATAAATCAAAATTTTCAATTTGATTTTTCAATATAAAGGGAAAGTTCCCAAATTGAGAATATGGCAGTAGATTGTAGAAGATGGTGATTAAGGCCTTTGGTAAAATTTGAGCCATCTTTGAATTTTCTGAATAATTTATATGGCTTTTTGTCAGGGATTGTTTTGGGGAGTTGTTATTGGAGTATTAGTGCAAACTATTATACTAAGTATTAAAACTGCCAGGACCGACTGGGACCAAGAGGTAATTTTACTTGAAGAATACTTATCGTCAGCAAATGGGCTTGTGTGTGATAGCCCCAGTGGCACAATAGAAATAACAGTTTGGTTTTTCTACAAATAGGAATGGCACCCAAAATATTTGCAAATATTAAATTTTTTAAATTAATTTGGATTCAGCCGAAAACCTTAGCATGCCAGCTTGGTCAAAGCATCAGCACCTCTACTGACAATTAACTCTGAAATGGTACATTTTAAATTCGCTAAATGCAGCATATATACCAGTTGGTTCATGTACGACTGTAACCTGGATGAAACCAGAATCCTCGGCTATAGGTTAAGCACTCCAAATTCTGTGAGATTTGGAGAAAAATGATGCATGATAATGTATCATACACAGGAGTCTAAACTACATCTAATTTGGTGCTAGAAGCATCTAAAGTACCACTTGATTGGTTGTGTACAGGTAGAGAAGGCAGAACAGAGACTAAAGAACACAACAGGAAATGAAGTTGTCTCATCATAGACAGGACAGAATAATGCTTCTATATTAATTGATTTGTGTAC
This sequence comes from Carex parvula, assembly GCA_025461045.1. Taxonomy (NCBI): domain Eukaryota; kingdom Viridiplantae; phylum Streptophyta; class Magnoliopsida; order Poales; family Cyperaceae; genus Carex; species Carex parvula. Next base: position 1,397,496 of record JAJGRW010000413.1, on the reverse strand, counting down.
CATCCTCCTGTATATTGTGGTTGTATTTATGCAAGTGTAGCTTCCTTTCCATAAAAATTAGCTTCCTTTTTTACTTTTTCAATGGCTCACAAAAGAAAAAAGAAAAAAGAACACTTGGGAGTTACAATTTCTAAATAAATTAAACAAGTACATGAAACAATTTCATTGCTTTACCTGAAAATAGTACCTACATAAGAACCTGTTGTTGGAACATGGCCCTTACAACTCCTGGGATCTTTGGCACAGCTGCACTCTGATTAGCTTCGAAACCTATTATTCTGAAAAATCATTTAATAGTTTGGCATTGAACACACTTAATGATCGTGCCATGTTATGTAGTTAAAGGGAATAAAATGCTCAGAATTCAGGCGAGAACTACACCTGCCTGAGGCATTACGTTCCACCTAGGGGTGTCAATGGTACCTTTTTAGCCGTTTACCCGACCCATATCGTATTCGATAAGGCGGGTATGGGTAAGGTTTTTTTTTCGTTAACTTATCGGGTATGAGTATGGGTAAAACTTTTTTTTCGTTAACCAAATGGGTATGGGTATGGGTAATTATTGTTTCGTACCCGTTACCCTATAGGGTAATTATAAAATCTAAAATTATATATAGTAGTGATTTTTTTTTTAATTTAGTAGTGTATGTCTTTTGTTATAAGAAATATGTCAAACATATGATTTTTATTTACATGTATTGTTATTTAGTAAAATAATTGAATTTGTTTGAGTAGATATTCGTGTTTTTGAATCTTCTTGATTTATAAAAAATAATGAATTGCATATTTATTTTTATTTTTATTAGTAATGCAATTACATATATATGAAATGGATAAGTTTTTGATGTTCTATTTGTAAAATATAATAAAATTTATTATTATATTAGTATTATCCATTATTCACCCGCTACTGTTTCGTTACCCGATAATATTAACGGGTAAGGGTAGGGTAGGGTACGGTCAATTTTTAATGGGTAAGGGTAGGGTATGGGTAAGGTCAATTTTAATGGGTATGGGTATGAAAATACTTCCACCCGACCCGTACCGTACCCATTGACACCCCTAGTTCCACCAAGTGATATGCCAGCTTTTTAACTAACATAATGAACAACATAAAAAATATTACTTTTGAGTAAGCTGGTCAAGCAATTATACTTTTAGAAACCCTATTTTAATCGAAAAAAAACTGATAAGTACACTAGGGAATAGAAGAATTTCAGGGAATGTGTTATTACCATGTTTGGTTCACGTATGGCTATCTCTTTCAAGATTTTAGGAAATTATAATTACCATGTTTGGTTTGCGCATGACTATGGATTCAAGCAACAAAATATTCTTCATATTTAAACAAACTGCGTATTGTACCAGTATTGGCTATTGACAAATGTTATATTGTACCAGTATTGATCTGCATCAAACAGGTATAATAAGTGGGTTTTATAAGAAAAAACGTATATGACTCTAGCACAAGCTGAATGCACAAAGTAAACAACAATTATGTATGATTGAATCAGTATCAAGGGCAATTTCGTCATGACATAGTTTTAATCATATATCACAATAAGTAATGTGGATTTTTGGGGAATTTGAGAAAATATGATGAACAAGTTTTATTGCATATTGTTATGATTTTACAAGTGGAACTGTACATGCTTTTATAGCAAAACTTTTCCAATGGGTGCCTATGATCTATTCTAACGTTTGCCTACTGTACATTCTAAAAAAGGTAAAAGTAGAGTAGTTTTTTTTCTGAAAACTAGTTGCTCCTTTTTCCTAAAATAACCTATGATGAAATAACCGTTAATGGTCTGAGGTTATTATTTTTTATTATATCTTGTATCTCAACACTCTCCCTCAAGTTGAGTTCGAATAAATTGATTGAACCCAACTTGCCAAGTATGTTCATATGATTAGTCTTGTCGAGTGCATTTGTAAAGATATTCTGCCAATTGTTCTTTGCTTCTGACAAATGGGGTTTCTATTTCTCCCGATTGCACTTTTTCTCTGACAAAGTGACAGTCAACTTCAATGTGCTTTGTCCTCTCATGAAAGACTGGATTTGATGCAATGTGTCGCGCAGCTTGATTGTCGCAAAACATTTGCATGGCTCATGTGGGCTCTATCTTCATATTGCTGAGTAGTTGTTTGATTTAGATAAGCTCACTTGTTGTGGATGCCATAGCTCGATATTCAGCTTCCGCACTTGACCTTGCAACGATATTTTGCTTTTTGCTCTTCCAAGTAACCAAGTTGCCACCTACAAAAGTACAAAAATCTGTGGTTGATTTTCTGTCTCAGCTTCCAGCCCAATCTGCATCAGAAAAACCAACCACATCGTTAGAACCATTTTTCTTCATCCAAATTCCTTGTCCTGGAGTGCCTTTAAGATATCTTAATATCTTTTCAATGGCATTCAAGTGACTGATACGTGAAGCATGCATAAATTGGCTTACAATACTTACTGCAAATGCAATATCAGGTGTGGTAACCGTAAGATAGATTACTTTTCCTACCAATCTCTAATACTGCCCTATATCAGGTAGTGGTTCACCATCTTCTGGTCCAAGTTTAATGTTGGTTTCCATCGGAGTACCGGCTAGTTTTGCTCCTATCTTACCAGTCTCTTTTAACAGATCAAGGACATATTTTCTTTGAGATAGAAATAAGCCTTTTTTAGAGTGAGCTATTTCTATTCTAGGAAAATATGAAAGTTTTTCAAGATCCTTGATATCAAATTCTCTTTTTAAATATTACTTGACCCTTTTAATTTCTTCATTATCATTTTCAGTGATGATAATATCATCTACATAGACCAAAATAATTGTGGTGGAATTTTGTGAATGTTTGACAAACATTGAACAGTCTATAGTGCTTTTGTTAAAGTTATCTTTTAAAAGAGAGAGGCTTAGTTTGGCGTACCATGCTCTTGGAGACTGTTTGAGGCCATAAATTGTCTTCTTCAACTTACATACCAATGATGGATCTGATGCATTCTTATGACTTGGAAGGAATGCATTTTTCACGTCCATTTGAAATAAATCCCACCCTAAGTTGGTGGCTATTTATAGCAAAATTTGTACTGTGTTCATTTTTGCTACTGGTGCAAAAGTTTCTTGGTAGTCTATACCGTAAGTCTGAGTGAAGTCTTTGGCCACTAATCTAGCTTTGTATCTTTCAACCGTACCATCGCTATTGTGTTTTATTTTGTATACCCATTTGCATCCTATGGGTTTTTTATGTCTTGGTAAGTCTACAATGTCCTATGTGTCATTTTTTTCTAAGGCTTAAAGTTCCTCTTTCATAGCCTTAACCCAAATTGGATTCTTGTAGGCTTCATCAAAGTTGGTTGGTTCAGATTGATTAGTTATGGTGCTCAAATAGGCTCGATACTCGAGAGAGATCTTTTCGTAAGAAATAAAATCTTGAATTGGATACATCACCTGATGGGATACATAATCCCTTAGCTTGACAGGAGGTCGCGTTTGTCGTATGGATGTTCTCAAGGCAGTTTCTTCTTGAGTTGATTCTTCACTTGACTCATTTTTCTCATTTTCTCATTTTCTCATTTTTCTCAATTCTTCCTCCTCATGCTCAACCTGTTCTTGATTTGTTTCCTTAGAAAAAACAAAATTATTTGGAAGTAACATGATTGGTTGTCCTTGTGTATTTAATTGATTGTCTTTTTGGTCATTTGTTTGGTAGTATGGTTCATTCTCAATAAATGACACATTTCTTGTGATATAAAATTTATGATTTTTTTATCATAACATTTATATTTCTTTTTTTGGAGGAATATCCTAAGAAGATAGTTTTCACCGAATTCTTATCTAGTTCATTTATATGTACAAAATATGTACATCCAAAAATCCGAATATGATCAAGGTCTATTTTTCTACCTTTAAGAATTTCTAAGAGACTCATGTTTTTTAATCTTGCACTTGGTAACCTATTTATGAGATACGTTGCCGTTAACACTGCATCTGACCAGTATATTTTAGGAACATTGCTTTGAAAAAGAAATGATCTAGTGACTTCAAGGAGATGACAGTTTTTTCTTTCTAAAACTTCATTTTGTTCTGGGGTGTTAATACATGTTGTTTGATGTCAAATTTCTTTTTGTTTGAAAAATTCTAAAAAGGTTTTGTTGACGTATTCTGTTCCATTGTTTGATCTAAAAGTCTTGATTTTGGCATTATATTGGTTTTCCACAAAGTTAAAAAGTTCTTGAAAACAAGTGAACACCTCATTTTTTTTTTTTAAAGATAAAGCCAGGTAGTACGAGAATAATCATCAATAAAGGTTACAAAATATTTAAAATTGTTATAAGAATCAATAGGGGCTGGACCCCAAACATCGGAATGAATTAAATCAAAACATTTGTCTGATACACTGGTAGATAATGGAAAGGGTAACCTAGTTTGTTTTGAAAACCTACAAATATCACATTTGCTTGAGTCTAAATTGTAACAAAAAAGTTTGTTTAAAACTTGGTCAGATGGGTGTCCAAATCTCCAGTGTAGCAACTTGTCATGGTCTATTGAATTCGATGACACAAAACACCTATTGGTAGAATCTTCAAGATAATATAGACCATTTTCTAAAAAACCCTCACTAATCTTCTTCCCTGATACTTGGTCCTGAAATGTGACTTTATTTGGTGAGAATATAACATTACAATATAAATCTTGAATTATTTTGCTAACCGACAATAAATTTGAATTAAAGTATGGTAAGTACAAAACATTTTTTACATTTTTGTAAAAAATTTAGTACCGTAACCGCTAATTTGGGCTTTATTTCCATTTGCAACAATTACATGTTGAGGATCTTTAATTTGTGTGAAATTTTGTAATTTAGATTGATCCCATGTCATGCGATCGGTTGCTCCCGAGTCAATGATCCAATTAATCATATTTTTACAAAAAATGGAGATCTTGGGATTTTTATTAATTTGTGAAGATAGAAAGTCAGATTTATATTGTACAAAACCTGATTTTTTCTGCTGTAGCAACCCATTTAATTGACTCAGTAGTTGTGCGAGTTGTGAATTTGTCACGACAGAAGATTATGAGGAGTCCCCATCTAACTTAAGAGTTGGTTCGGGTTGGAGAAGCTGCGCCCCTTCAATGGGATCCGACACTTTACTCACACCCCCAAACTACCTCTCTCCCCCTTTCGTGCGCCACCCTTCTCGCCTTTGTCCCGGTTAGGTCGGAGATGGAGATGGAGGTTCTAGCACGCATCACGGGTGTGACCCTGCTTCTTGCAGTGGTCACATCTCTCGCCGTTGTTGGGTGCTCCTCTTCCTCTCGCCATTTCTCAGAAGTTAGGGTTAGGGTTTCGGACGGCGCAAGCCTTGGTTTCAGCGATGTCTGACTCACCCTGAGCATTCATAGTAGCCCGCCGGGTTCCTTCTCTTTGTATGGTAACCATGACTGAGTCGATTGGCGACAGCTCGGAGGAGTAGAGGATCTAAGATCTTATGGCTTCAAAGCTTGGGTCGAGACCTCCAAGATAAGTATACACCAACTCTTGTTCTGCCCTTTTTTGGATTTCTTCGGGGTCTGTTGTAGGTGGGAGGTATAGTTGGAGTTTCTCCCATCTTGTCAGTACCTCGGTTCCGTATTGTGAGCTGTTGTTACTCCCTTGTTTGATTTGTGAAAGTTCCTGTTTTAGATTGAAAATGTGAGCAAAATTTTGTTGTTGGCCGTATAGTCTTTTTACCTTGTCCCATACAGCTTTGGATGAGTTCAGAAGCATGCATAGGCGTGCAATTTGAGGCTCCATGGTGTTGATGAGCATTGACATGACCAAATGGTCTGAGGTCTGCCATTCTGCTATTTTTCCTTTTTCTTCAACAGTTGGCTCGTTTTCTTTTGTTGGTTTTGGTTTTCCTATGGTTCCATCGATATATCCTAAGTTTCCTCTGCCACTGAGGCCTATTAGGATCGAATTGGACCGGAGAATATAATCCTTATTGCCACTGAGGGTTATGGTGGTAATTTTGGAGTTATTAGCTGGTAGAGACATGTTTTCTGGTTTTTGTCAGTAAGAAATGATAGTGTGATTTTTTCTGGTATGTGTCGAGGAAGAGTTTCTTTGGCTCTATTGGTTCTTGCCCTTATCTCTTCTTGAAGTACGTCAAAAGTACAGCAAATATTAAAACATGAATCTTTTTTTTTTCTTTGGTATATATTTCAGATGCCCGTAGGCCGGTACATAAGCTGATACAGTACATTTCTCCATATCAGTAATGATAAGTGAGCAATTATTGGTAAATTCAATTAGTCACAGAATTAAGAATCACGAAGGGCATAATAATGATCGATCGGCAACCTAAAATAAATATTTTTAAATTTGATCATATATAAAGACGAGCAAATTTACTAATTCAAATTGAGTTACTTAATTTCCAAGAAAAATCATGAAGGGCATAATTAATTAATAATGCTCGGCAACCTTCTTTCGGAACGCCAATTTCTCGTACCTCTCTCTCTGTACCATGTCCTGAGTCCTCCCCCTTTCGGCTGCTTTCTGATTAGGTACGTAACTGATGCCCAAACACCGAAACGGCCATCATTTACACCTCTTATTTTCATTTTACGAAAATAAATATTTTTCAATTAATAATAATAAATAAATAAATAATTTGACTTATGAAAATTTGATAAAGTATGAAATCATAAAAAGCTTTTTAGGATGTCTTATAGAAATTTAAATCAACGGCTGAAAAAACAGATGAAAAAAAAAATTAGAGTTATATATATCATATATATTTTATATTTCATGAAACAGACTACTCCGGTCTTCCGTTTTATTTTAGCAAAATATAGCATTATCATTTGAAAAATATATATATATAATTTCTATGCAAATTAAAAAAATCAAACTATAAAAGTATATTGTTGCAACGCATAGTTATTAAACCGTGATCCTTTGTCATTGTGACCAGCGGCTGAGGGGTCCCATTCCCATACGTCACTGACATAATTAATGTAAGTGGGTCGGCTTTAGCTTTTACGGAGTGCACCAGGTGCATTCATACGATGTTCCTCTCTTGGGTCCGATAAAAGTTAAAACAGTTCGAGACACCAGTACTGTACACCACACAATCTATTATCTATCGGTCTATCTCTATCCCAAGTCCCAACCAAAAGTGCATATCCTCTCAGGTCTCAGCTACCCTACCCTACCCTACCCGACTATTGTCTGAATCAAGCTTGCATCAAGATCGGGCTCGTCTCAAGTCTCAAACCAAGGCGAACGGCTCAGATTTAGCCGAGATGATGCCGAGACGTAGTAGTCACGCCGCACCACGCACTTCTGGGTACACTATTGTTTGTATACGTTTAGCAATTCTCATCCCCCGATCGAGGCAACCAATTTATTTACTTTCATTCAAAAAGGATAGCTATTACTATTAGCTAAGAGGTCGTTTTCATTTTCAAATTCCAACCCAACGGGCAACGGCTATCCCCTCTTCCTCTCGGTTTCTCTGATCTAGGGTTTCTGCCTCTCTTTCGCTCCATCTTCATTTCTTGCGCCTGAATTTCTCTGCCATGGATGTACCGCCAGAGACGGAGGAGTACATAAGGGAGACCATAGAGAGCTCTCTTGGGCTTCACATCTCTGCCAAGAACATGCAATTGAGGCTTATTACGTCAGAGGATGCACGCCACCGCCTCCAAGATCAGGTCTTTCACCTTGAAGACTGCCTCCGCAAGGCCACTCGCCAAATCGAACTATACAAGGTTTCTCTTTGCCTAGCTTTCCTCAATTTCCGTTATTTCTGAGCCTTTCTTCAATTTACTTTCTAATTTCTTTTATCTGGCGGAAATTGATAGTTCCACTATTTAGAACCAGGGATATATAGTGGATAAGATATGTACTTTTTTATTCGTTTGCAAGTCCTGTCTTGAAATTTGATTTGTACCAACTGTATCTTCCTAATTAATTGGCGAATTAGTTCTTCCTCTTGAAATTTAGGTGTTTCACAGAAAGATCCTTTGAAAATCTGTAAATATTTTGTTTCCCATAAAAAAATGGTACACGCGTCAGTGTCCATCACAATCATCTTATTCAGGCGACAGGCCTGTTTTTTTTTTTTGCAGGAAATTATGATTATTTTGTACATATCCTCCAAGTTCTAGGTTTCGCATTACAATAAGAAACTGTATTTCTGATTTGTGTTCAATTTACTTTTATGCTGTTGTCTGTTGCACAATACAAAGGAATGCATTCTGTAAAATTATCTCACCTTTCATACTGTGTACACCTCAGATGATATATTGCGCCTCTGATCACCTAATATTGTCAATTAAGCGTCAATAGTGCCTAATTATGCTTCCCCACACCCACTTTAAGCTATCTTTTCCTTAATTATCAGTAGCTTTGAGTGCCCACAAATCAAACCAATATATTTAACCTTCCAGTTTGCAATTTAAAATAAAATAAAAATAATGATGCTTAGATATTAAGTGAAGGCAAAAAATACCTAAACATTTTCTTCTCAAGTGGCCAAGGGCTGCCAATGCCACCGCAACTGTCAAGACTGATAATACCACTACCGAAAATCTGACATCGGAATCCTTTGTTAATAATTACTACTATAGCAGCCACAAACAATATCTCTGTTCATTTAAATTAACAGATTTTAAAACTAACACAAGAACATTCTACTTATGGTTTTTCTGGAAATGATACCAGTCGGAGGCAAGCATGAATGCAAAAGCACTGAAGAGATGTGTGGAGGAAAAGATGTCTGTGCAAGCCGGCTATGATCAGCTGTCAGCACACTGTGCTAAGCTGGAGAGAGAGTGCTCTCTCTTTGAGCGTGACCTTGAGAGGCTTATGGACTCCCTTGACGAGTCTGCCAGGGAGAATGAGGAGCTACGTGCACAGTCCGTAGACCAATCCCAGGTACAGTAGGAGTATTTTTGTAATTTCATCTCAAATTCATTCTAAATTATTTCTTCTTTTTTTCCAAACCCTTGTTTTTGGATTCTGGTAACATCCTAGTTACTCGGGCTATAGGTCAGGAAACTTATCATATCTGACCTGTGCTTCAAATTTAAGTATAACAAAAAATTAATATCTCTATTCAGTCATGTTGCGTTATGGAATTTCTAGAAGAACTTGATTCTCATTGGTTCGGAAATATTATGTTCTTTGTCTGTCTTCTTTTCAGTATCTCAAAGTTTTAACCATTCAAATAATAGTTTACTTAAAGTGTACTGCTTCATGATTATGCATGTATTATCAAGAAATATATCTAATACTGCTAATGGTACTTTTAGGTAGCAGAGCTGAAAGCCCAAATTGAATTGTTGCAAAAGGATAAGGAGCACCTGCACATTAACCTTAGCAGAGCTGAAGAGGAGGTAAAAGCCCGTAAAGAACTTATCTCCTGATTTTGTTCCGTTGAATGCTTTTATTGTATTACATGTATGCTTCCACTATAGAAGTAATAGGAAACAAATTAGAAGAAACGGGAATGATGATTCCCTGTGTGCTATGTCCTTTGAAGGTGAATGCACTGTTTGAAGAGAACAAAATTCTGGAGGAAAATAACAAAAAGCTTCTAGCTCTGCTAGAGAGAGAAAAAGAACGGAACCAGAGATCTGAAAGAAAGAACTCAACTAGTGCCTCTACAACTGTAAGCAAACTTTTATTATTTGTTTCCTTCTCTTCAAACTAATTAACTAAATTGTACCGGGTTGGATTGGATCAAACCCAAACAGCCTATAGAGGTATTCCTGGTCAGGTTAAGTTACAAATGAACTAAAACTCAATCCATATTTTATTTTATTTATCACTTTTTTGAAGCCCTAGGTGAAAAATCTACTACGATTTCAAGAAAAAAATCAGCAAAGTTTGTAATCGAAAGAGCATCTGAACGAAAAACCCAAATCCTCCAAAGCTGCAAACTTTTGAATCAGAGATTGACTTGTTAGAATTCCTTGTCCTTTCTTATGTAGGGAAAGCGTAAAACGAGATTGACAGGAGATAGTAGCCCCACAGGAAAGGCAATAGATTTCAGTGCTGGGACAGATCTGACAAGGCCACCTCTTTTGCCTCTCTCGCCTCTTCGTCAGAACTCACCGGAATCGAGAATGCACAAGAAATAAATGAGCGCTGCAGTGTGATCTTCTATAATCACTAATCCTAACGTCATCTATAATTTACTTTTGGTTGACAAAGGAGATTTGCCTCTGGTAATCTCGTTTCATTTCATGTATCAGTAGAGTGGATTGGATTGGCTTGTTTTAGACTTAATGAAGTAGGTAGCTCTAATTTAAAATTGAAAATCAAGGTCTTAGTTTTATAAGTATAATGGGAATGTCTTTAGCTAGATTCCGCAAGCATGCATATATTCTGATAAATACTTGTGAATGCATCCTTGTTGTCTAATAATGTAATGTGGTCTTATCAATGTTTATTGACTAACAAAGAAAGCACTGAAACGTATGGCATTGGTATTGATTAATTTCTAAACAAAACAGTTTGGTCTCTACAGTTATTTCATTCAGAATTAATTTTTGCTCTCTACAGTTTGTTTGGTCTGACAAACAAAGGATGAAGGAAAGAGAAAAAATAAAACTGAGAAAAATCTTTATCCAATCATCAATGTCATTCTTACTCGAGACAAATTAATCCCTGTTAATTGCCTCTCTCTCTCTCTCTCACCGACTCACCCCAAAGTATTCCAAAGTATGATCCTTCCAAATTCCTGCCTCCATGTACTTCTCATAGAAGCTCACATTGCCATTTTCTTCCATCGACAGAACTGTGGTGCTTCGAGCTCCATAAATACCCTTCATATAGAACAATATTATATATTAAATATATGTAAGGGCAGATTTCTTTTTGCTTCTTGTACTTTTATTTTATTGCAATGGAAACAACTACTGTTGCTTCTCTTATCTTACTTAATTTGTTGGTTTTGATCTCTACAAAAATGGCGCTTATATATATTGAGCTCAAAGTCGATATCACAATTACCAGTGTAGTGTTAGGCAGCATATATATATGCATGCTGTTAATATATATATATTATCAGCTTTAGTCCTGTCTGTCATGAGCTTCTCAACTAAATCCTTAATTTGCAGCCATTTCTTGATCACCATGCATGCTTCAACAGTAATTCCTTAAAACTCGATCGTACGAAGACATATTGCCTGTACAAGAGAAAGAGAAAACAAACTGATGGGTTAGAGAGATGTACAAGTACATGCTTTCCAGTTAAAATAAAACAATTTCCAAAAACCAAAATCGTACACCGCATGCAGTTAATTACCAAGTTGATGTTTTAGCATCAATTAATCAAGCTTTTCTAATTAAAACAGGTAAGTCAACAAATTAAGAGCAATAAATTAAATATATGTGGTATGTTAAATATATATATATATGTCAACAAAATATGCAACTATTTGTTTGAAAAAAAGCTTCAAATTTACAAATTAAATAAAAGAATTCATAGAGTCTCCATTAAATATAAGAAAAAGACTAAGATAGTCTAGTCTTAGCTAGATTTATCAACTAATATATATTTTTCTCTTTTATATGTCTAATCTGATAAAATTTTCCTTAAAATTGTAATTTTTCTTTTTTATATGCCTTATCTACTCTATGCATCTAGCTAGCTAGCTTGCTATATATCCCATAATCATATATATATAGGGGCTGGCTACTATGCTTATATAAGCATATGCCCACATATGCTTATAACTCATTTTTGCGTTTCCAATGTTCAAATGGTCGATCTGACCGTTCATCTTGTTCTCCATATTAATATGTGCTTGGAGACCAAATTTTAACATTTTCTGAATTTTTTTACTATTTATTAAGCCACTTTGAAAATTGCTGATCTGGGTGAACAGTAAAAACAGTTGTTTCCAAAATTCTGGACTATATGATCAGCAATTTTCAAGTGGCTTAATAATAGTAAAAAAATTCAGAAAAATGTAAAATTTGGTCTCCAAGCACATATTAATATGGAGAACAAGAATGAACGGTCGGATCGACCATTTGAACATTGGAAACGCAAAAATGCTCATTTAAGCATATGTGGGCATATGCTTATAT